>CM077149.1:148086681-148209294 GCA_039583875.1 Platanthera guangdongensis
CAACGCGATCTCACCCACCCAACCGCTGAATTAAACACGGCACTCACCAACATTGACCCAATCGTTCTCTCATGGTTTCCAAACCCCCCCCCCCCCCCCCCCCCCCATCCACAACCCTCGCATTAGGCTAGATGCGCCTACGTTTGACGGCTACAGACACCCAAAATTTTTTTGCGATTGGCTAGCAAAAATGGAGTGTTATTTTGCGAGGCACCACTTGGACAACCTCCAAAAGGTTGTCGTCACTCGCGCGAACTTAGCAGGTCGTGCCAAAGTGTTTTGGTTAAATGAGGAGCATCGTGTTGGTGGCATTCCACACACCTGGCCGCAAAATGCGTAACATACTCACTTTGACCCTGCTTACCTTCGAGCCAATACACTCGACACATTCACCTCGTCACGACAGAGCACTAAGTCGGTAAGTGAATACAAATATGTTCCCTCCTACCACTCAACACTCCACCCTTCTAGTGGTCAATATACCCACATGGACGACCAAAATTCCATTATTATTCCCGCTCCGACAACCAACATTACCATGGGTGAGCGTATACTCATGGGGGAGACTAGCAAGGCCAATGTTACATGTTCTGCTTGCAACCAACCCGCCCACTCCGGGTTCGAATGTCCAACTCGCCTGGAGTTGGTAACTTTGATTGACCCCTTCGCGACATGGTTGAGGACCCTCCCTCCGAATTACCCCCCCCCCCCCCCCCCCCCCCCCCCCCATAAGCATGCCCAACACGCCCTCGACCTTTTTCCGGATTTTCACTTCCTCACCTATCCCCTTATCCACTTAATTCTAGTGTGTAGGTGGAACCCCAAATTTCATCTTTAAATTGTTTTATGAACAAAAACTTGGGAATTTATTTGGATGCTCCCCTTATTTTTAACTTCTCCGAACACGCCCCTCCGATTTTCACCATTCGGTCCACGAGTATTTTTCCTACTGACGTGTATGGTTCCTATACACGTGTGTCGTTTGCCTTGATCTCATTACCTCCGGCGTATAAATCAAGTTAATTTGCAAATGACGTTGCTCATCACTTGCATGTGTTGCACCACGAGATCCACCATCGATTAACCACTACATACATTGCATACCGCTCCCACGCGAATGTGCACAAACGGGCTCGAGTTTTTGATGTTGGAGATTTTATCTTGGTTAAGTCAATTCTCGAACGGTTACCCACGAGTTCCGTAATAAAATTGGTCAACCGGCGCGCGGGACCTCTTAAGATTTCAAAAAAGTTGGGCGATAACGCGTACGTACTTGACTTGCCTACCGATTGGGGTATACACCCCGTGTTTAATATTTCCGATCTTACACTCTTTCGTGAACCACCACAGGAGCTACTTCCCCCCTCTTCTCATTCTCCTCATGGCCATTCTCATGGGTTAGGGAGTGATACCATATCCCCATATTTTTCTACTTTGGAGCTTCCCCCCTCACATACTAGTGAGGTTCCAAGTGATATTTTGCTTGTTACTAATGCTTGCCCCAAGAATGTTCTTCTTGTTCCAACTCAGCTTTTGGAGTATCCACCATTTGCTTCCACGAAGGGCGGCATAAACCGCTACTTGGTTCGTTGGAAGGACCGTCCCGGATATGACACCACATGGGTGTCCACCGCGAAGTTGGAGCGCTTTGATGCTGACAGGCTACACCGTTACCGCTTAGACCACTCACCGGTGATGAGTGATTTTGAGCGGAGGAAGATTGATGGCGTCGACCCGGTTCCACTCGACGACGCGGCGCACCACTACAATCTTCACCGCAATACACGAAAATCATATCGCGACATGCTCCGCAATTTTTGAAATCATATGTCATTTTATTTCTAATTATTTTCGGCATTTCTGTGCGTCCGGCTCGACCAAATTGTTAGGCGGTCAAGAGCCAGCTTTTATTTATATTTTCTGCATTTTTTTTTGCCAAGAACTCTTGGATGGCCAGGATTCGAGGTTGTAGATGTCGGATGTCAGGTTCATGTCGGTTTGGGTTTGAAATGTCGTATGTCGAATTGCGGGGGATATATCGGGGATATTTTACAATATCGGATTTTAATATTTAAATAAATATAAAAATATTTATAAACACATTTTTTGCAAATAAGTAAAAATGTACAGACAAATAACTATAGCAATGTACAGACAAATAAATATTTATAACATTTTCTTTGAAAAAATTTTGAAAGAAAAGGGCGAAGCAAAAAATCACTATAGCAAGAGTTGGAGGGGAGTTTTTCATAGCTACTGCAAAAATCACTATAGCAAAAGTTAACAAAATAATGTTAACATAAGTTAGAAGTGCACAGGCGAAACAAAAAACATTGCAGATTTACACAAGAAAAAGGTATAAACTTAGTTATTGCAAGAAAGAAACCTAACTATAGCACAAGTAAGAAACTTATAGTAACACAAGTTTAATAAACTTTTAGATCTTATGACTTGATCAATATAACTCCAAATAAAACTTTCAATTGACGTATAAATAAGAAGGAAGAAGAAAGAAGAATGTGGCTTACAGTGGAGTGAAGTAGTAGAAACCCTAAAGCTCTGCGTCGACTCCTCGCCTGCGATGCCGATTCGTAGAAAGCCCGACGTCGTCTTCTACTCCTCGCTTGCGATGCCGATTCATAGAAAGCCCGACGTCGTCGTCTACTCCTCGCCCGCGATGCCGATTCGTTGTCTCGTCGTCGGAGAAGGAGCTGTCGAGTGTCGACCACTCCGCCAGAGAGTCTCTCCCGTAAAATTTATGGTAGAGTGAGAAATGTTGAATGAGTGAAATAGACTCATGAAGTAGAAAAATATGAGTCCCGTGAACTTTGTTTTTTTATATATTAAATATAATAACCAAAATATCGGGTTAGAGATATATCGATATATCGGGATATATCGACATTTTTATACAAAACGATGTTTTTGTCAAACAAATCGGTTTCGTTGCGGTTTGCACCCAAAACCTTTATGTCGGCCGACATGTCGGACATATCGGCCGACATCTACAACACTGTCAGGATTTAAGTTCTTTTGATGTGGGGCTAGGATTGCTCCTGTTGAGGAGTATATATACCCCCCCCCCCTATTTGGTGTATTAGGGCAACTTGATATTTTGAGAAAAGAAAATAGACTTTTCAGGAATCATTATTCCCTAATCTCCTTTGCACGGTGCGACACCGGCAACGATCCGCTCGGCGCGACACCGTCAGCAACCTCCTTCACCCCCGGCTTGATACCGGCGACGACTTCCCCTCCCTCCGGCATGACACTGACGTCCCTTCCCCCTTCCTCCACTGCGCGGTTCCTTACACCGGCACCTGCGACGGTCAGGCTTTCGGTTTACCGGTTCTCATCCGGCTGGCGTAACGTCTTTCTCACCTCCAACTTGTAGTGTGCTTCGTCTACTTATTCAGTTCTTGTGTGTGTGTGAATGAATTAGTGTGAGTCCGGAAATAACAATCAAATTGGGGCAAGAAAGGCTTGTCGCCGCTCTCCAACCAATTGGTCGGAAGGGTCGCACTCGGTAGATTAATTTCATCGGTGTACAACCTCGTATTCGCGGGGCGGGGTCCCCAAACAAGGCGTAAGACTTGTTACACATTTGTAAGCTTTTAGGGGGTTTTTGCACTCTTGGAGGCCAATTTATTGTTGATCTGCTTGATATACTGGTAGGGGAGGAAAAATTTGCATAGCTTGCTAGTGCTTGGTGTACTCCTTCAGGGGGCGAGTGCGGCGGGAGGCCGGCACTTGCCCCAGCAACTCCTTCAGGGGGAGGGTGCAGCGGGAGGCCGGTACTCGCCCCGTCCAGTTTCAGGGGTCGGGTGCGGTGGGAGGCCGACACCCGCCAATGCCCCTTCTCTAGGGGGCGAGTACGGCGGGAGGCTGGTACTCGCCCCGGCCAGTTTCAGGGGGCGGGTGCGGCAGGAGGCCGGCACCGGCCCCGGCCCCTTCTCTAGTGGCGAGTACGGCGGGAGGCCGGTACTCGCCCCGGCCAGTTTCAGGGGGCGGGTGCGGCGGGAGGCCTCCACCCGCTCGGAGTTCTCGCCCGGCTTGAGCAGCTCGCCCCGCTCGGAGTTCTTGCTCGGCTTGAGCAGCTCGCCCGGCTTGAGCAGCTTGCCCGGCTTGAGCAGCTCGCCCGGTTTGAGCAGCTCGCCCGGCTTGAACAGCTCGCTCGGCTTGAGGGTCTGCTATTTTTCCTTGGTATTTCAGTAATTTCAGAGCAGCGGGATTGTGCTATTGGCATGTAATCCCCAAAAACCTATAAATAGATCATTGTGGTGCCTTGGAGAGAGATCAGTTTTTCACCACTCTGTTAAATTTTCTCAACGTGGTCAGCAAGATAGCCCAAACACCAAATTAATATCTTCGGAACTACCCAGTTCGCACGCTGAACCTGCGGAAACCCAAGGACTAGAGGTTGCACCCAACAAAACAATGGAAGCACAAGAAGATCTTATTATGCATTCACTTCTTTACAATCCGAGGCATACATAGCGAGACATGATTTCGCTAGTATTACAGCTGTAAACAGAAAGAACCAAAAAACAAGCCGGGCGGACAGCACTCCAGTCCGCCGAGACCGCGAGGTCGCCGAGACCGCCGAGACCGCTGAGCTCGCCCAAGCTATGCTGCAATCCGCCGAATACCACGGAGTCCGCCGAGACCGCGAGGCCGCGCGGACAGACCGTTATTCGCCTCCTGCTGAACCCGAACTGAGGAACTCCCCTACCCGCCTGAAGCCGGCGGACAGGTTATTGAAGCTGGGAAAGTTGAAACAGAACTGACAAGCCGCAGAGCGACCTCCTGCTGAGTCCGCAGAGACCGCACACTTCCAAGCACTGACCGAAGTCACAGCCAAGCTCCTGGCTCCTTGAAGTTATCCGCGCGACCTGCACACAGCAAACCGTCAGCCTGAAACAATCCGCGCGGACTGAAAAACACAGACCGCAGCACTCGCCCAACCCAATTTACTGTTCACTCACGTTACTTAGGTTACTGTAGATGTGCCAGGGGGGTCCTATTTATAGGCCGAATGAGGAGTGTGGTCACCGCCCATGAGATAGCGACACCGCCCCAGCCCGCGCGAATACAACCGACCGTCCGCTCAGTCCGCGAGGACTTAGCCAGTCACCAAGGGAAACCGCCAGGAGCAAGACAACCAATGACGAACCCTCTCCAGTCCGCCCAAGCTAAGCGGACAAGGCACCAGCCCGCAAAGCTCCAACTGCTTCAGGACAGCACCCTCTTCAATGGCAGTCCGCACCAACCCGAGGCAGTCCGCAAGACTCACACCTCAATCCGCCACAAGTCCACGACCAAAGGCAAACAGCAACAGTCCGCCCGGTCACAGCGGACTTGGCGGATACGGCGGACACCATGAACTTGACACCAAGTGTGACCAAGTCCAAAACCATCAAGGGCCAGTGCGAGCATGGCGGACACAACGTCCCGTCCGCCAAACACCCTAGCACAGACCGCAACCAGTCCGCGAGCTCCTCGCACTTGTCCAACGCAGTAGCACCAAGCCGGACTCCAAACATCAGTCCGCCAACCGGTCTCCACAGCAAGACCTGCTGTAACACCTGAGCTCGACAAGGCCTCAGCCAAGCTCAAGGTCCAGTCCGCAACAGCCCCAACCGCGGACACACCAGTCCGCAAGGCTTCCCGCGAACTCGAACCAACCCGCCAACAGCGCAAGCTTGCACCCGCGGCCACTGAGCAAAGCATCAGTCCGCAAGCCTCTCTATCTGCAGATACCAGGCCGCACCAAACCGCGGACTCCATGCAACAACCCGCTCAGAACACAGCCGGCTTCCACCAGACTTTTCACCAGGCCGCAACCTCAGTCCGCCCAGTCCGCCCAGTCCGCCAAAGCTGTCCGCACAGGCCGCGCGGCCTGTCCCGTCACCCACTTCCACTTCACAAAGTTCAACACTCCCCCTTGAAGTGAGAAGTGGTGACCAAGCCCAGCAAGCTGCGCAAGCATTCAAAAGGCCCCTTCGACAGCGGCTTCGTGAAGATGTCAGCAAGATTATCTTCACTCCGAACATGCCCGACCAACAGAGACCCCTCCAACACCTTCTCCCTGATGAAGTGGTGATCAATCTCTATATGCTTGGTCCTGGCGTGACACACTGGATTGTTTACCAGTTTGAGAGCACTCTCATTGTCACCCCGGAGTAAAGTAGGCCCTTGCACTTCTTCATGAACATCCTCTATGAGCCTCCTCAACCAAACGGCTTCCTGAGCAGCCAAGGCCGAAGCCTTATACTCCGCCTCCGTGGTTGAAACCGACACCGAGTCCTGCTTCTTGCTACACCACGAGATGCTAGCTGAACCGCAAGTGAACACATAACCTGAAGTAGACCTTCGATCATCCGAATCACCGCCATAGTCAGCATCCGTGTACCCGAGCAACGCAACCTCCGCATCCCTTCTATAGAGGAGTCCCATCTCAGAAGTCACCTTGACATACTTCAGAATCCCCTTTGCCGCCACTAGATGAGATTGCCTTGGTTCAGCCATATACCGACTTACTCGGCCAACAGCATAAGCTATATCCGGCCTTGTAATCGTCAGATAGATCAAGCTCCCAACAAGAGCCCTGAACACCAAGGGATCATTAAGCACCCTTCCCTCATCTCGTCGAAGCTTTAGCCCAGGATTCCAGTGGAGTAGAGCACTTCTTCCCTTCGCCCATGCCAAACCGCTTCACAATATGATCAGCATACCCTTTCTGGCTAATGAGAATCCCGCACTCCTTCCTCTCCACTTCCAGACCAAGAAAGTGATGCAACTCTCCCAAGTCTTTCATCTCGAAGCGTATAGCAAGCTCTCCCCTGAGCCTTGCTACTTCCTCCTCCGAGTTCCCTGTGATGATCATATCATCCACATACAGCAGGACCAAGACTCTTAGCTCTCCCTTCTTCTTGACGAACAAGCTAGAATCCGAGTTAGAAGCCAGGTATCCACAGAACTGCAGGTACTCTGCAATCTTCCCATACCACGCTCGAAGGAGCTTGCTTCAACCCATAGAGAGCCTTCCTGAGTTTGCAGACATAGTCCGGATGCTTCTCAGAGACGAAACCAAGCGGCTGATCCATGAAGATGTCCTTGTCAATCTCTCCGTAAAGGAAAGGCATTCTTCACATCGAGTTGCCACAACCTCCATCCCTTGCTAGCAGCCAAGGCGATCACCACTCTTACAGATGTCATCTTCGCAACTGGACTGAATGTCTCCTCATAGTCTTCTCCATACTGTTGTGAGAATCCTCTTGCGACCAGGCGAGCCTTGAACCGATCAATGCTCCCATCAGCCTTCTTCTTCAACTTATACACCCACTTGCAAGTAACCGGAGTAATGCCATCAACCTTGGGCACAAGGTCCCAGGTTCCATTCTTTTTCAGAGCATCAATCTCTTCCTTCATGGCACCTTCCCACTCCTTCACTCCAGTGGCCTCGTTGAAGCTTGCAGGCTCTCGCTCATCCAGAGGACCCGCAAAGAAGCAGGAGACAAAGCTCACTGCATTCCCATCACAGTACCGAGCCGGTGGCTTAACCACCCTCTTCGATCTCCGAAGACACGGCTCCTTGCTCATGGCTTCCGTTGCTTCTTCAGGCTCCACTCCTACCTGGGGCAAGCATTGAGCAGTGCTCCCCCTGCTTCCTGAGCCAGAAGGCTCAGCCTCGGAGTTCGAAGCAACAGGAGCTGCTGGTGAAACAGCAAGCTCCTCTTCCAAGCCTTCAGCAGCCTCCACCGGTGCTTCCTCAACCTTGCTACTTCCGGTAGGCTCCACCGAGCCACCTCCATATGACGTCAGCTCGTCAAAGACAACGTCTCTTGACACCACGAACTTCTTCGTCACAGGGTCCATGCACTTCCATCCCTTCTTCCGCTCATCATAGCCAACAAAGACAAGTTTCCTTGCCTTCGCATCCAGCTTTGTCCGTGAAGCATCCGGGACATGCACGTAGCAAGTTGAACCGAACACCCGAAGGTGTCCAACACTCGGCTTCTCCTTCAGCAACAGCTCAATAGGAGTCTTCATGTTGATAGGGCTGAGTGGCATCCGGTTGATAACATATGCAGCACAAGACATTCCCTCCGCCCAAAAGGACCTCGGGATATCTTTCGCATGCAGCCAGCATTTGCAGGTTTCCGTCAAATGACGGATCTTCCGCTCCGCTACCCGATTTTATTGTGGAGTGTGAGCACATGTAAGCTCCCGTTGGATCCCGTGCTTCCTGCAGAAGTTAGAAAACTCGGAGGAGACAAACTCCCCCCGCTTATCAGTTCTAAACTTCTTAATCCGCAAGCCAAGCCGGCCTTCTACCAACTCCTTGAACTCCACGAACAAATGAAAGGCTTCCGACTTCTCCTTTAAGAAGTACACCCAAGTATACCTTGAGTAGTCATCAACCAAGACAAGCATGTATTTGCTTCCACCAAGGCTGGCAGTAACAGTCGGTCCCATCAGGTCGCCATGAATACACTCCAATGGTTTCTTGCTCCTTGTTTGAGATTTATCAAACGGAAGGCGATGTGCCTTACCGTATTGACAGCCCGCACAAACATGCCCATCACCAAAGGAGGACAACATCGGCAACCCCCTCACCAGACTTCTACTCGCCATTGCCTTTAGCTTGTCCATGCCAACATGCCCCAGCCTCTCATGCCAGATATCCGCACTATCATTGGCTCTCATCTTATCAACATAGGCACTGGTGGAAAGAACAAACAAGTTCTTCACCCTCCTCCCAACATGAGCAACATCAGCCTTCACCGCTGATACGTTGCGAAGGAACCTCACGTCTGTTGGCCCAAACAGAACGTGATACTCCAGCGTCCACCGCGTTGGTCACCGAGAAGAGGTTCTTCTTCATGCCCGGCACGTGATACACACTCCTTAACGTGAGTGGCCCCTGATCACTACCCAAAGACACGACCCCCTCCTTCTCTACTGCATAAACAGTATTATCAGCAGTGATAATAGCTTCATTACCTGAGTAAGCCTGCATGGAGGTGAACTTTGGCTTGTCTCCGGTGAGGTGATGACCACACCCAGAGTCGATGATCCACTCGCTGTTGAAGTCCTCAGCAGATAAGGCCCGGACACAAGTGCCCGTCATGAAAGCTCCTCCCCATTCTGCTTCTTCACTTCGCGAGCAAGCTTCCTCCTTTCCCGCAGCATGCCCAGGCTGCAGTTTGACCTTGCAGTCTCGCTTGAAGTGCCCACGCTGATGACACCGGTAGCACTTCAGATTCTTCTTCCAGTCCTTAGGAGCATTGCTCCTCTCCGGCGGATATGAAGTTGAAGTCTCCTTCTCAACAGCGGCCTGCACCTTCTTCTTCTTCTTCCCTTCCCATCCCTTCTTCTTGCCTGAGAAGAGAGCCTCGCTGCCTTCCTGATTCAGATTCACTCCAGCCATCTGCCTTGCTAAGCTCTCCTGCGAGGCAAGCAGATTCTCCAGCTCCAGCAGAGACGGCTGAGTAGCCCACCCTTGAACAGACGTAACAAAGGCCACATACTCCTTGCCGCAAGCCGCGGAAAATGTGCCTTTTCATCTTTGCCTCAGAGATAGGCTCATCAGGATCCAGTGCCGACAGCTCAGCACACAAGCTCTTCATCTTTAAGAAGTACCTGGAGATGGAAAGGTCTCCCTGAGTTGCCCTGGCCAACTCATTCTCCAGGAACTGAAGCCGCGCCACATTCTTCCTATTGAACAACTCATCAATGGTTGTCCAAATATCAGCAGCCGACTCACACCCAATGATGTGATCAAACAGTTCCGGAGAGACAGCTCTCTTCAGAACGAACTCTGCCTTAGCATTAGTTCTTCTCCAGAGCCTCACCTGCTCAGCAGTACCGAAAGCAGCAGTAACTTCCTGTCTGTCGTCTCCACCGACGACTTCCCACAGCTCCTCGCCTAGAAGATAACTCTTCATGCACGACTTCCACTTTTTATAGTTAGTCGGCGTTAAGAGTTCAATGCCCAGACCTCTTGCTAAGCTTCCTTCCATTGCAACCACCTGTTGGTACCCTTCAGCAGCTCCGAGCAACAACACAGGTTGATCACCACTCAATCACTGAGTAACAACACTGGCTGACCTCCGCTCACGCAACTGAACCTCCGCAACCTCAGGAACCTCCCTCTGATACCATGTTAAATTTTCTCAACGTGGTCAGCAAGATAGCCCAAACACCAAATTAATATCTTCGGAACTACCCAGTTCGCACGCTGAACCTGCGGAAACCCAAGGACTAGAGGTTGCACCCAACAAAACAATGGAAGCACAAGAAGATCTTATTATGCATTCACTTCTTTACAATCCGAGGCATACATAGCGAGACATGATTTCGCTAGTATTACAGCTGTAAACAGAAAGAACCAAAAAACAAGCCGGGCGGACAGCACTCCAGTCCGCCGAGACCGCGAGGTCGCCGAGACCGCCGAGACCGCTGAGCTCGCCCAAGCTATGCTGCAATCCGCCGAATACCACGGAGTCCGCCGAGACCGCGAGGCCGCGCGGACAGACCGTTATTCGCCTCCTGCTGAACCCGAACTGAGGAACTCCCCTACCCGCCTGAAGCCGGCGGACAGGTTATTGAAGCTGGGAAAGTTGAAACAGAACTGACAAGCCGCAGAGCGACCTCCTGCTGAGTCCGCAGAGACCGCACACTTCCAAGCACTGACCGAAGTCACAGCCAAGCTCCTGGCTCCTTGAAGTTATCCGCGCGACCTGCACACAGCAAACCGTCAGCCTGAAACAATCCGCGCGGACTGAAAAACACAGACCGCAGCACTCGCCCAACCCAATTTACTGTTCACTCACGTTACTTAGGTTACTGTAGATGTGCCAGGGGGGTCCTATTTATAGGCCGAATGAGGAGTGTGGTCACCGCCCATGAGATAGCGACACCGCCTCAGCCCGCGCGAATACAACCGACCGTCCGCTCAGTCCGCGAGGACTTAGCCAGTCACCAAGGGAAACCGCCAGGAGCAAGACAACCAATGACGAACCCTCTCCAGTCCGCCCAAGCTAAGCGGACAAGGCACCAGCCCGCAAAGCTCCAACTGCTTCAGGACAGCACCCTCTTCAATGGCAGTCCGCACCAACCCGAGGCAGTCCGCAAGACTCACACCTCAATCCGCCACAAGTCCACGACCAAAGGCAAACAGCAACAGTCCGCCCGGTCACAGCGGACTTGGCGGATACGGCGGACACCATGAACTTGACACCAAGTGTGACCAAGTCCAAAACCATCAAGGGCCAGTGCGAGCATGGCGGACACAACGTCCCGTCCGCCAAACACCCTAGCACAGACCGCAACCAGTCCGCGAGCTCCTCGCACTTGTCCAACGCAGTAGCACCAAGCCGGACTCCAAACATCAGTCCGCCAACCGGTCTCCACAGCAAGACCTGCTGTAACACCTGAGCTCGACAAGGCCTCAGCCAAGCTCAAGGTCCAGTCCGCAACAGCCCCAACCGCGGACACACCAGTCCGCAAGGCTTCCCGCGAACTCGAACCAACCCGCCAACAGCGCAAGCTTGCACCCGCGGCCACTGAGCAAAGCATCAGTCCGCAAGCCTCTCTATCCGCAGATACCAGGCCGCACCAAACCGCGGACTCCATGCAACAACCCGCTCAGAACACAGCCGGCTTCCACCAGACTTTTCACCAGGCCGCAACCTCAGTCCGCCCAGTCCGCCCAGTCCGCCAAAGCTGTCCGCACAGGCCGCGCGGCCTGTCCCGTCACCCACTTCCACTTCACAAAGTTCAACACACTCTTCATCCTCTCCTTCATCCTCCAAGACAGCTAACTCGGCATTGGCTAGGGAGGGGAAGATCTCAAAGGTCTTTCGGGTGTGAGGTGGGACCTTCACGCTAGAGGCAAGGATCATTCCTCAAATTCAAGTCTCTCACCAATTGACGGCTTGTGAGAAGTAAGTGTAAGCTGCGCCCTAGGTCCGAACTTTAGGTGGAGCCGAATCTCGGTTCCAACTGTCGGGATCTTTCGTTAATCGGAGAAATCTCTACGTCGAAATATTACGCCCGTTATCTCTTCGTTGATGGTTGAGTACTGCATGGGTAATGGTGTTAATTTGTTGTTGAAACTCGCCGATTGCACGCCACGTGTTTGATGAAATGTCGCACTCACACAAATATTTGGTAATAGTGCGCAAGATTTAGTGTTGTGCTACATCAGTTTTGCTCATATCTCTGACTGCTGCGAATGTGATGGAATACACAAGCTCTCCCGCTATTCTAGAATGAACACACAATACCGGTTACGATAATCGTCAAAATGGAACGAATCGATCGTTTTTGGTGACGCGGGCCAAACGATCTCCGTCTTGGCAGACACTCAGATTGTGTCGAGCACGGCGAAGAATAAGGTCCGTCAAAATTAGAAAGAAAAAGATGAGAGAGCAGCCAATCCTGGAGCTTGATGTTTATCATGAAAAACAAAATATGAAAGGCAAAGTATATAGTAGTGGCATCAAACAGGTCAACTTATATCCTTGGTGGCTTTTATTTCCAATACTGGAGCACTCGGCTTTATTCTCCATCAATGGATGCCTTTATTATTGGATTGACATCACATTCACTGTATCTGGACGGATTAGTGCGCCTAATTCATGAGCCATCAAATATACTTAAGAAAATTTATCTGGTTGTCCTTCAATTTAACATTAGTCAGCCCGACGCGGTTTTGACCGAACAAAAGTTGACCTAATTGGGCAGCAGATACTGCTATTGAAAATGGTGAAGTGAAAGTGAGTGATTGTGCGATTTGGGCGACTTGTCTGTGCGGTCTATGCGGACAGGACTGGCGGTTAGCCAGGTCGGCAGAGCTGTTGCAGGTGACTTGTTCTTTGGCAGTCTGGGCGGTCTGTTCGTGCGGTCTATGCGAACAGAGGCGGCGACCAGGCAGTTGGATCACAGAAGGTAACCGGGCGGATAACAATTCTATCTACGGAGTCCGGCAAGAAGCGGACTGGGTTGGAGTTCGGCAGACCGGCATGGCAGATTCCTTGGTCTAGCTTTGATGTCGCGGCAAGCGGAAGCCGCGGAGGACGCCAGTTAGTGCGGACAGGTACTGGAGTTCGCCGAAATTGGCAGACTGGATCCAGTGTCCGCCAGTAAGTGCGGACTGGCCCTTGTGGCCGGTGGAGTGGACTTGGTTGGTTCTGAAACAAGTCCAGGTTTGGCAAAATCCGGCGAGATCGCGCAGTTAAGCACGGACTGCTTCTCAGTCCGCCAAGCCCGGCAGCAGTGTCGTGTGCCTTGGTTGCGAGATTGGGGAATGCGGACTGGAGTTGTGTCCGCCTGAGCATGCAGATTGTTCTCCTTGTTCGCCGAGTCCGACAGTTGACGTATGTGCCTTGACTGCGGGCTCGGGGTAAGCGGACTGGAGGTGAGTCTGCAGGGCATACAGACTGGAGTTGTGTCCACTGATAGGCGAACAAGGTGTTGTTGTAGAGTTCGGTTGGTGGCGACTTCCTGGCTTAGCCTTTTGGCGACAAGGCGGATTGAGGTTGCTATCTGGCCTTGGTGATGCCACTTGGCGGGTTGGCTATCCGGCACAGGTCGCGGCGGACCAGATGTGTATCCGCGCCTTGCGGATACATTTGGTTCTTGCCGCGGGATGGGGCTGTTATCCTATCGGCTAGAGCGGTGACCACACTCCTCACCGTGCCTATAAATAGGACCCCATGTCACATTAATAATAGAGCGAATGAACAGAAAGTGAACTCGTGGATAGTTGGTGCGGACTGGATTTTTGTATCCGCACGGTTTGAAGGTTGACCGGGTTGTGCTGTGCAGGTTGTGCGGATAGCGCTGGAAAGCCGGGACTTGGTTCTGACTGCGGTCAAGGATAGTGCGGACTCTGCAGTTAGCAACAGACTGTAAGCAGCAGGTCACGGATAGCGACAAGACGGTCTTCTCTTCGGCAACTAGTTTCCTGGTTCAATAAGTCGTCTGCTTCAGGCGGCCTGTTCAGTTCGGCAGCAGCAGCTTATGCGGTCTGGCGGCTAGGCGACCTCGCGGTTAGGCGGCTTGCAGATCGGCGGCTAGAGTTCAATGTTGGAATAACTGGCAGTTCACGTGGCTTGGTTTGCGGTCTGGCGACCTGCCGGTCTGTGGGGACTCTGTAGTGCAGCAGTAGAACCGGCAGCTGTTGAAACCAGAAACCTGGTCTCTGTGGAGTTCGGGGTCCCTTGAAAGGGGTGACCTCACACCTACTACACTCAAGAGAACGTCACGGACCAAAGGATCAAGAAGCTAGGAATAAACCCTCGGCTCTAGCGCGGAGGTCCCACCTCACACCCGGAAGGCTACCTGAGCTCTTCCCCTCCCTAGCCAATGCTCGAGCTAGGGTGCCTTGGAGGAGCTCTCTCAACTCTACCAAGAAGAAGTCAAGGGAGGAGCAAGCAAGAAGAAGGAGAAGAAGATCAAAGTGAAGAAGATCCTCTCCAAGGCACCCAAGGGGGTCTATTTATAGTTTTCCAAAACCCCTTGGACCAAAATGACCGAGATACCCTCACGCCCAAAAAGCCTGGGGCCAATAGAAAACAGTCACGCCGGGGGGTAAAGGGGGAATTTTCCCCGAGGGCAAGAAGGTAAAATGATACGGCCTAAATGGATCTACGTAATCACGCAAGTGCACGTGTCGAATCAAGTAATAAAATGATGAGTTGAGTTATCGTTCCTAGAGGAAGTGCAACGTTAGTGCTCGTAATTACTAGCCTTACCCGTTCCGTGAATCCAAGTGGGATACTTTTTCTTAGTGGGTTAATTTTATAATAAAGGAAACTTAAACTAACAAAATTAAAACTAATTGACACTTACTTAAGAGACTTTTATCAAATTGGAGAAATAGTCTCGTATGTGATTTCACTTGTTTGTTGTGATGAGTTCTAAGAATAACCCTCATGAATGCTTAATTACTATCCTGCGACGAGTTGAAGGTAGATTTCTTTATCTCTCGATCTCCGAAATCCATTTACCCTAATTTCCCTAGTTATCTCTAACTTAGATGAAATGAGAATAAAATACACACACAACTCAAGGCTCGCTAGCGAGAAATGAAATCTCTTTCTTTCCAACACTATCTCATAATCTATATTGCACTTTCGTCACTCCTCTCTCGAATCTCGCGACGAAGTATGATAGTGGAATTTTGGTTAAAGATTTGTACGACTCCTCTCTCGAATCTCGCCGCACAAAATAGAGGATTCAACCCTAAACAACGTAACTCCTCTCTCGAATCTTGTTACGCAATCTAGAAGAAGAACACTTATCCAAACATTCCATGAAATAAATATAGATCCAAGAAAAATAGTTTTCAACCATTCATAGAGGGAAGGTTAACATCAAAACATAACAACAACACAAGTTACTCTCACATACAAGACTTATGAAATTAGTTCATGCTAGAGGAATGAAACCACACAACAAAGAAAGTCTTACTAAACATGCTTAATGAGTTTTAATGCTGCAGGAATATGCTTGTAGATCTCGCTTAGACCCTTCTTCCTTCTTGCCGGTGCGTTCAAACCCTAGCCGTTCTTCTCTTCTTCTTCTCCAAGATGATGGTTCTAAGGTCCTTTTCCTCTCTCTAATTTCGTGCTCCTTTAGGAATGAAAATCCCCCCTTAAAAACGAGCAGCCACTTTCCAATAGATGCCTTCTTTCATATTTAGTTTTGGCGCAAAATTCGAAATTCGAATTTTAAAAACGCCCAGACTTGTTACAACAACTGCTTCAGGTTTTCTGTAACAACTGCACAGCCAAAATACAATTCCTGCACTTACTTTGCCGGTTCGATTTTTACGTCATTTCTAATAAGAAAAACATAATCAAAATATGTTAATTAAGCGTAAATAACATGACTATTAATTTATGGACATTTATACTAATTTAAGTCATTTCTTCTCATTTATCACAACGATTATGTAAAACTAGGGGACTAGATAACTTCAATTGAGAAGTTATCACACCTCCACACTTGAACTTTTGCTAGTCCCTAGCAAAGATAATTCAAATCAATGGATTGGATGAAGATATACTATCAAGATGCAAATTCAAATGATCCTTCTTGTAAAATAACTTAATCAAAGCTTACTCCAGAAATTCACTTTACTTAACTGATAGGCTTAGAAATCAACAAGAGCTCAAAATTCACAAATTCATTAGTTAGATAGAAGATAATGCTCAAATAAGTATCTTAGTGCGGTGTGTGCTTTTCTTAAAAGTAAATTACTCTCATGCAATTTTTCTCATTGAACCTCAGCATTTATTGGAAAGGATAAGAATAGGCTAAGCTTCGATTTAGCATACACATGAGTTAGTAGTTCAATTGAAAATAGGATAAACTTGGCTTGGTTAAAAATTTATGGATAACCTTGATAATGAAATGACATTCCCTAGTTAGTAATCTTAGTACTTCACCGTATTATGGGGTCTAACAACATATATTCTTTAACATATTTTTTTTTTATAGTAGGGATCATTCCAAGTATAAGTGCACATACCCGGGCCACATATCACTATGATGTTCAACCACATTTTTCTCTCTTTTTTTTACTCATAGTTGGGATCATTCCAAGTACGTTTTCACATACCTAGGCCGCATATCACTATGACATAAATTTCTCTATATTTTTCATATCATCATAGTTGGGATCATTCCGAGTATGTGGGCATATACTTAGGCCGCATATCACTATAAAGTTCAATCATTTGTTTATACAAATTAAACACCCATAAATGGCTAACTTACTAAGATACAACTAGTCGAAATATAATGAATTTAGGCATGAAATCATATGTATGAAAAAGTTCAAGCTCAACTATTCTAGTGAAGATCAAAATGGAATAACTACTTAAATTCATGTCTTGGCTTACATCGTTGACTTAGTTCTTGCTCGCCCCTCCCGTTATTTGTAGAGGTCAATATCAAAAGATTGTCATGGAAGTAAACAAAAATTTTGTGCATCAAAACAAAAATGCTTAAGTGAGCGTTATCACAAAAAATCTAACTAAGTTCAAATTCAGTAATTGAACTCTTTGGACTGTTCAGCCATACCAATCAATTATCATTGAATATATCTAGAATAGTCTATTGATTAAATGAAACAAGAACTGAGATCATTCAAAACGTGGTTTAACGATTCATCCAAATGGTAGGGGTGTAATACCCCCACCTCCACACTTAAATGATTTGCTAGTCCCTAGCAAAACTATCGTTGGACTATGATATTGCAAAATAGTTGTAGTACGACGTACAAAATCATATAAAAGAGCGGAATTGAACTGTATATATAAAAAAAGAAACTTCCCTGAAGTAGGAGTGCCCGCAAAGATACTTGGCCAATGATCGTAGCAGGAGCTAAGTGCATAGAGATTGTCACTTCATGTGTCCTAATGATCTGCACTCTTAACATGTGTACAAAACCTGGAGACAATTCATTCTACACAATTTCCCAAAGTAACTGTCCAAGTAATAAGCTAAACTGCATGTGTAATCGAAAGGTATGTTCATGTATGAGAGGAATAAACAGTGCAGTAGAAAAATGCGATTAAGACGAAAACAACTAGGCACATATGGCATATCATAATACCTCTCTATTTTTGACCAGCATATCAGCATAAATCAGGACAACAGCCCAGCATACGCATGTATCAAAAACGTGGCATGGCATTGAAGATGTGAAGTCCGCTTAGTAATAATTAGCAACCATAACACAGTAAAGTTCAAGGATGCATATATGACCTCCAATCATGATTTATCCCAAAATGGATGACAGTTTGCGCCCTCCATGCCCAATCATTAGCAGTAATAATGTATTAAAATAGTACAGATCATGTGCAAGATAACGTATCAAGTCAAATATAAGTTGCAATGAGCACATAAACATATTATGACAATACAAACTGCAATGTACCAAAATGGAGCGTTCATGGTGTCACACCACAAAATATAAATCCCCAGACAATAGTCCATACTCATAAACATCCAGGAATAGTGAAGAACAAAATATGGATGATATATCCGTTAACGATCATATAGTCAAAACTATGCAAGACAAAAGGTGATCTGGGGAGATCCTACTCCTCATCGTCCGCGGCATCCTCATCGTCAGCTTCGTCTTCATCAGCATCTCCCTCGTCATCATCATCGTCCTCGTCATCATCGTCCTCATCATCATCGTCCGCGTTTTCTTTCGTCGCTGGATCAACTCTAGTCTTGTCACAAGTCAAGAGGAAGCCTTTATCGTCGAACTGCCCCATCATCCTAAAATTCGGCTCAGACACTGGAATCTTCCTTTTCTCCATGAGTTTACGGATGTTGGTACGAATATCATCAAATTGCTCCCTTGCAAACAAATGGTGACATCTCTGATAGGCTTTGATGTACTCAATATGCTCCATCAACAGGTCGGGATCAGTGCCATGGTCGACCACTGGAATATCAATTCGCATTGGTTTCAGTATTGGTGCCTGTGAAGTCTGAGCTGCATCCCCTTTCTTCCAACTACGACCCCTTTCCTGTGTTTCCGCAGCAACCTTGATGTTAACTTCGACAACCGTTTCAGTAATATGTCTCTTCACAGGTGTAACCATGTCCTCCGCACCCTTTTCCACACCAGCTTGCAGACATAGCTCAGTTATGAGGGTAGGAAACCATAGCTGCTTAGGGTTCTCCTCTCTAATTTTCTGTCGAAGTTGCAATGAAATAATCTTTCCCAAATCGAAGTATAGGCCCTTAATAATACCGTAGATCAACGCCACCTTATCCAACGTAATAGTGTTCGGGTGCCGAGTGGGCATGATACTAGCATTAATAAACAGCAGCCACACTTTAGCTTCCCTAGTTAGACAAGACGTCTTCAATACTCTATGTGTCTTACTAGCCCACTCTGGTGTCGGTGTACAACACACTGTATCCGTCATTTCCTGCAGAGATACCTTATTAAGAATTTCAGCATAGTCGTCATACCCATGATCCTCCAAACTGAACAGATCACTAATCATTTCTGCAGAAAACTCAACCGTCTTCCCTCTAACAGTCACTACTTGCCCCTCTATGCTTTTAGCATTTGCATAAAATTCGTAGACCATGGGGAGTATAGCCTCAGTCCTCGGATGACAGACGACCTCCCACTGGAGTGCCTTGATCTGCTCAGCATAGGTTAGACTCCAAGCCCTCTTTTCCATTTTAAATCCTCTTTCAAAGATGAAAGGGAGCGTTTTCAATGAGCGAAACCAATACTCCGCGGCCTCACTTGAAAACTTCACGGCTTTCTCTCCAACAACTTCCTTCCCCTTTTTCTTATTAGACCTTCGTTTATAAGACATAGTCCTAACTAACACAGCACACAACATGGGAGAATATATAAATTTTCTACTAACTACTCTTATCCATGAGTTGCAAGGTTAGGGTTTATACCTCAAATCTTTTAGGGAATGTGATTTGAAGCCCTGGCACTGCTCTCGTTGAACTCAGATGGAGGTAATGTGCTCGCCGTCAGCCTCACACGTCCAGAACTCCGTTAACGTATTGTATTATGCTTCCAAAATCCCTTGTACGTCAACGCCGTTCGCCGGTTGTCTCCCACTTCGTCGGTAACCTAACCATAAATCGGGAAAACTAAAATGTGGATCGGATTCTACAACGTGTTGAGGATTAAAAGATTTACCTTCAACAACCTCGAAGATCCTTCCCCAGAACTCACCCCGTGGCGATTCGCTCGTGATCGCAACAGCCCAGGGAGAGGCGCCGCCTGGTTCGAAATCTACTAGCCAGGGGTTGGCCGCCGCCGCCCGGTTGGAGATCGCCGCCAGGCGGAGCTTCCGCCGCTTGCTCCTCGCCGATGTCGCACCCTCGATCGCTCGCAATCGAGCCCTAGAACCCGGTGGAAATGAGGGGAAAAAAATTTATATTTATTACGTGCCATAATTAATGGATTAAGGAAATTGGATTAACATTAAAACCGGTTTTTTATTTAAATAATGGCGTTTATAGTTTAAAATCTAAATTAACTTAACTTAATTTAACCCCAACCGCCGGTGTGGCGATTCACGCGTGCCGGTTCAGTTGAATCGGCGGCTGGAGGTCTTCCGCGGCATCCATGAAGAAGCAGTCAGAAATTAAAATTCCGCTACGCATGTTTTTGTAGCGTTGTAACAACTGCCTTCTGTTTTACAGAATCTATTTTACTCTAAATTCCTACAGATTTTTGTCCAGTTTTTTCTCTCCTCCAGCATTTTCACTCCTAAAAATTCTTGAGCATAGTCAACTAAGTTCATATGGCCTTGCTTCCTTCAACACATCATTTTTTTTTGTTACTTAATGAAAATAAACGAATATATAATATTATCATTATTATTATTTATATATATATATATATTATACGATACGATGAGTTGCCTCTCACCAAGCGCCTCCTTTAAAACGTCTCGGCCGGACGTATCCCTTCGTCACCCGTCATTGCAATTTCACGATCGTCGACTCCCGACGATCAATATCTATATGATATTCCTTTAGTCTTTGGCCATTTACCTTGAATTCGGAGCCATCCTTCTCGTTACAAATCGTGACTACCCCATTCGGGTGCACCTGCGTCACTATGAATGGTCCCGACCATCTCGATTTTAGTTTTCCCGGGAATAATTTAAGTCTTGAGTTAAATAACAATACCAATTGCCCGGCCTTGAACTCTTTCACCGTTAATCTTGCGTCGTGCCATTTTTTTGTTCGCTCTTTATAGAGTTTGACGCTCTCGTATGCGTTGGACCGAATTTCTTCCAATTCATTAATTTGCAATAGCCTTTTATTGCCCGCCTCTTGGAAGTCAAAATTTAATTTCTTAATTGCCCAATACGCCTTATGTTCCAACTCCACCGGTAGGTGACACGCTTTCCCATAGATCATTTTATATGGTGTTAATCCGATCGGAGTTTTAAAAGCCGTTCTATAGGCCCATAATGCATCACCTAGCTTTTGTGACCAATCCTTGCGCGTTGCATTCACTGTTTTCTCTAAGATGGTCTTGATCTCACGATTTGACACCTCGGCTAAGCCATTGGTTTGCGGATGGTAGGCAAGAGCTACTTTATGTGTCACACCATATTTCTTTAGTAAAGTTTTAAATTGTGAATTACAAAAGTGCGCCCCTCCATCACTAATTATTGCCCTCGGCGTACCAAATCTAGTGAAGATGTTAGTCCTTAGAAATTTTAGCACCACCTTGGCATCATTCCTTTGCGTAGCTATCGCCTCTATCCACTTCGACGCATAGTCTACTGCTAGCAAAATATATAAATTTCCATCGGAGTTGACAAAGGGGCCCATGAAATCAATCCCCCATACATCAAAGACTTCTACTTCAAGGATTCCATTCATGGGCATGCTTGCTCCCCGCTGAAGATTTCCAACCCGTTGACAACGGTCACACTGTCCCACAAAGTGATGAGAGTCCTTGAATAAGGTGGGCCAATAGAATCCTGACTCTAAAACCTTCCTCGCTGTCCGGTCTCCCTTATGGTGTCCTCCATAAGGTGATGCATGACACTTTTCTAAAATACTATGAACCTCCATCTCGGGCACACACCTACGAATAATTTGATCAGCACAAATTTTAAATAGATACGGGTCATCCCATAGGTAAAACTTCACCTGATGAAGGAATCGCTTTCTTTGTTGGTAGCTAAAATCCGGTGGAAAAACCTTGCTAACTATATAGTTAACGAAATCAGCATACCATGGGATACTCCCTTCTGTGACTGCAAGTGAACTCTCATCTGGGAAACTTTCCTTAATCTCAACGTGCACGTCTTTCTCACACTCATTCTCTAATCTCGATAAGTGGTCGGCAATCGGGTTTTCTGCCCCTTACGATCCTTGATCTCAAAATCAAACTCTTGGAGGAGTAGAACCCATCTAATAAGCCTAGGTTTAGCCTCCTTCTTCTCCACTAGATATCGGATTGCCGCGTGGTCCGTGTAAACTATGACTGAAGAACTAATCAGATAAGCGCGGAATTTGTCGAATGCAAAAACCACCGCTAGGAGTTCTTTTTCTGTAGTTGTGTAGTTCACCTGGGCGTTAATAAGAGTCTTACTAGCATAATGAATGGTGTGGAAAACCTTGTCGTGCATTTGCCCCAACACGGCTCCCACCGCATAGTTGCTCGCATCGCACATGAGAACGAAGGGTAGTGAGAAATCAGGTGCCTTGACAATGGGTGCCGAGATTAATTTTTCTTTTAACGTTTGAAATGCTTCTAAGCACTCATTATTGAAAATAAAAGGTGTATCTTTCTCGAGTAAATTGCATAAAGGCTTTGTGATTTTTGAAAAATCTCTAATGAACCGCCTATAGAATCCGGCATGACCGAGGAAACTACGAATGCCCTTGACATTCGTTGGCGGAGAAAGTTTTTCTATCACTTCAATCTTTGCTCGATCCACTTCTAGTCCTTGACTCGATACCTTATGTCCTAATACAATGCCCTCACGTACCATAAAATGGCACTTTTCCCAGTTCAGTACTAAGTTAGTCTCAACACAGCGGGCCAATACCCTCCCCAGACATGCCAAACATGCATCGAACGATTTACCAAAGATGGAAAAATCGTCCATGAATACCTCGATTCCATACTCTGTCGGATCAATGCCTCGAGCGATGAAGTCGGATAGTATTGCCAGAATACAACGCTGAAATGTGGCGGGAGCGTTGCATAATCCAAATGGTAGTCTCCTAAATGCAAATGTACCAAAGGGGCATGTAAATGTTGTCTTCTCTTGATCTTCTGGTGCAACCATAAGCTGGTTGTATCCTGAATATCCGTCCAAGAAGCAAAAATACTGGCCACCTGCCAATCTATCTAAGACTTGGTCAAGAAATGGTAACGGAAAATGATCTTTTCTAGTCACCTTGTTCAATTTTCTATAATCAATACATATCCTCCATCCCGTGACCGCCCTAGTAGGTATAAGTTCATTATTTTCATTCTTAATAAGTGTTATCCCTCCCTTCTTTGGTACGCAATGCACCGGGCTTACCCACTTGCTATCTGAAATAGGATAAATAATGCCCGCATCCAGCCACTTAATGATTTCCTTCATCACCACCTCCTTCATTGGAGGACTAAGCCTTCGTTGATGTTTGATGGATCCCTTCTCCCCATCTTCCAATAGAATTTTGTGCATACAGATGGATGGGCTAATCCCCTTGATGTCGGCAAGAGTCCAACCAATCGCTTCCTTAAACTCCCTTAGTAACTCAATTAATTTTAACTCTTCTTCCATTCTTAATGATGCATTGATTATGACCGGAAGAGTGTTATCTTTCTCTAGAAATACATACTTAAGGTGTTCAGGTAGTGGTTTTAATTCTAACTTAGGTGGTTCAATGATAGAAGGTTTTATCATTCTTTGTTCACTTGTCCTAGTTATCACTTCAAAACTCTTATATGGTGGTAACCCTTCACATGTATTGAGTATGTGAACAACTTCTTCCATTACTTTATCTTCTTCACCCTCGTCGTTAACTAAGATGTCTAACAATCTATGGTCAAAATCTTCTTCCTCGTGTGTCAACCTAGAGGGCACCTCAACCTCTTTAATTACATAGCATTCCTCTCTATCTTCAGGGAATTTCATGGCCTTCAGTATATTGAAGGTTACCTCCTCTTCGTTGACTCTCATTGTTAGCTCTCCCTTTTGTACATCTATGAGGGTGCGTCCTGTGGCTAAACATGGTCTTCCTAGAATAATAGGAACTTCCTTATCCTCATCCATATCTAGCACCACAAAATCGGCTGGAAAGATGAATTTATCCACCTTAACCAATACATCCTCAACAATTCCCTTGGGAAAAGCTAAAGACCTATCGGCCAACTGTAGAGTAAGAGATGTTGGTGTAATCTCTCCCAGGCCTAATTTTGTGTAAATAGATAAGGGCATCAGATTGATGCTAGCTCCTAAGTCACACAATGCTCTCCCTGAAAATGTCGTTCCTATCAAACATGGTATTGTAAAGCTACCTGGATCTTTTAATTTTTGAGGTAGTTTCTTTTGTAATATTGCACTACATTCTTCCGTTAGGGCGACTATCTCCCTCTCAACGAATTTTCTCTTCTTGGATAAGATGTCTTTCATAAACTTGACATAACTAGGCATCTGTTCAAGAGCCTCAGCAAACGGAATATTTATAGTTAATTTCTTAAAGATTTCCATAAACTTTTGAAATTGCTTATCGAGCTTCGTCTTCGCTAATCTAGATGGGAAGGGAGGTGGAGGATAGATGATTTCTTTCTTTTTATTAATTAGTGGTTGGATCTCAACTATCCCCGGTTCCTTAACTCCTACGGGCTCTTCTTCTTGCATCCCCCTAGGTTCATTTCCTTGTTCCTTCCTCTCGTCATCTCTAGCCTTTTCTAACAACTCATCTCCACTTTGAATTTCCACCCCACTCCTTAAAGCGATTGCATTACAATGATTTGGAGGTTCCTCTCTTGTTGGGTTAGGCATGGTATCTGAAGGTAATGATCCAATCGGCCTTTTGCTTAACGTGGTTGCTAATTGCCTCAAGGTGGTCTCTAAAGATCTTAGAGATGACTCAATCCCTCCAATTCTAGACTCATTCTTTTGGAACATCCCTACAATAACTTCATCAGTTAACTTCCTAGGATTGTTTTGAAGATTCCCTTGGGTGGGATTCAGATTTTGATGAAATCCCGGCGATTGGTTCACTCCTTGATTATTTCTCCAAGAGAAATTAGGGTGATGTCGCCACTCGGGGTGATAATGATTAGCAAATCCCGGTGGAATTTGCCTCTGTTGTCCTCCTATATAATTGGCTTCCTCCGTTAATAGATTTAATTGTTCCACCGTTAGAGGTGCACTAGGCGCAGGATTAGATAATGAATCTAGCCTCTTGTTAATCAAGTTGAATTGTGATGCCATTTCGGCGGCTAATGATGTGATTTGATCTACATGGTGCACCCCTGCTGGTTTACTGGTTGCTTGTCTTTCATATGCTTGATAATTATTAGACGTTAAATCTTCTAAAATGGTATACGCATCTTCCGGATATTTTTTCATTAGGGAACCTCCCGCGGCTCCATCTACTAGAATCATGGTTGCGGTTTGCAACCCGTTGTAAAATGTGGATACTTGTTGGTGTTGTGCTAACCCATGGTGTGGACATTTTCTTAACAGCTCCTTAAAACGCTCTCATGCGTCGTAAAGAGTCTCCCCATGATGTTGCATAAATGTAGTGATATCTCTAATCAGCTTAGCCGTCTTAGAAGGTGGAAAATACTTATTTAAAAATTTATCTTCTAATTGGGCCCATGTGGTGATAGCATCATCGGGTAATGAGTCCAACCAATCCCTTGCTCGACCTTCTAAGGAAAAAGGAAATGCTCTTAGTTGAATTGCGTCTGCGGACACACCATTTGCCTTAAACATGTCGCATATTGTTAAGAAGGTTTTTAAGTGAGAGTTTGCATCTTCATGGCTAAGACCCCCAAATCTATTTAGTTGAACTTGTTGCATAATGAAAGGGTCCATCTTAAAATTATTAGCTTCTATAGGTGGTCGGGCAATACTCGTGTGCAAACCTCCCCTAAAAGGTGTGTTGTAATCCCTACATGTCATTCGAGGCGGCACGTGTTGATTATTAGGATTTGCTTGCCCATTATGGTTCACGTGACCCTCTATGTCATCGATAACTTGTTGTCCGTTATTATCCATCTCAGGATGATCAATGTTTTCCGTTCTATGGTTTCTTCGATTTTGTCTACAGGTGCGCTCTATTTCTAAGTTCAGTGGCAATAATTCTGGGTTTCTATACCTTAACATACACCACAAAGCTTCGAAATAAGTGCTAAGACAAGAAAAACAATTAAAAACAAAAATATTTGATCTCCAACTACTAAGGTTTAACTAATATTACGAGAAATAAAACACTAAACCAGTTGCGCTTCCCCGGCAACGGCGCCAAAAACTTGATACGACCTAAATGGATCTACGTAATCACGCAAGTGCACGTGTCGAATCAAGTAATAAAATGATGAGTTGAGTTATCGTTCCTAGAGGAAGTGCAACGTTAGTGCTCGTAATTACTAGCCTTACCCGTTCCGTGAATCCAAGTGGGATACTTTTTCTTAGTGGGTTAATTTTATAATAAAGGAAACTTAAACTAACAAAATTAAAACTAATTGACACTTACTTAAGAGACTTTTATCAAATTGGAGAAATAGTCTCGTATGTGATTTCACTTGTTTGTTGTGATGAGTTCTAAGAATAACCCTCATGAATGCTTAATTACTATCCTGTGACGAGTTGAAGGTAGATTTCTTTATCTCTCGATCTCCGAAATCCATTTACCCTAATTTCCCTAGTTATCTCTAACTTAGATGAAATGAGAATAAAATACACACACAACTCAAGGCTCGCTAGCGAGAAATGAAATCTCTTTCTTTCCAACACTATCTCATAATCTATATTGCACTTTCGTCACTCCTCTCTCGAATCTCGCGACGAAGTATGATAGTGGAATTTTGGTTAAAGATTTGTACGACTCCTCTCTCGAATCTCGCCGCACAAAATAGAGGATTCAACCCTAAACAACGTAACTCCTCTCTCGAATCTTGTTACGCAATCTAGAAGAAGAACACTTATCCAAACATTCCATGAAATAAATATAGATCCAAGAAAAATAGTTTTCAACCATTCATAGAGGGAAGGTTAACATCAAAACATAACAACAACACAAGTTACTCTCACATACAAGACTTATGAAATTAGTTCATGCTAGAGGAATGAAACCACACAACAAAGAAAGTCTTACTAAACATGCTTAATGAGTTTTAATGCTGCGGGAATATGCTTGTAGATCTCGCTTAGACCCTTCTTCCTTCTTGCCGGTGCGTCCAAACCCTAGCCGTTCTTCTCTTCTTCTTCTCCAAGATGATGGTTTTAAGGTCCTTTTCCTCTCTCTAATTTCGTGCTCCTTTAGGAATGAAAATCCCCCCTTAAAAACGAGCAGCCACTTTCCAATAGATGTCTTCTTTCATATTTAGTTTTGGCGCAAAATTCGAAATTCGAATTTTAAAAACGCCCAGACTTGTTACAACAACTGCTTCAGGTTTTCTGTAACAACTGCACAGCCAAAATACAATTCCTGCACTTACTTTGCCGGTTCGATTTTTACGTCATTTCTAATAAGAAAAACATAATCAAAATATGTTAATTAAGCGTGAATAACATGACTATTAATTTATGGACATTTATACTAATTTAAGTCATTTCTTCTCATTTATCACAACGATTATGTAAAACTAGGGGACTAGATAACTTCAATTGAGAAGTTATCATAAAACTGCAAGTAGAGGCCCTGGCCCCCGGCCGGTCTCGCCCCACTAGGCCGCCGAGCAAGAAGAGGCGGGGGCGAGACCCTGGCCCCCGGCCGGTCTCGCCCTGCTAGGCCGCTGAGCAAGAAGAGGCGGGGGCGAGACCCTGGCCCCCGGCCGGTCTCGCCCCACTAGGCCGCTGAGCAAGAAGAGGCGGGGGCGAGACCCTGGCCCCTGGCCGGTCTCGCCCAACTAGGCCGCTGAGCAAGAAGAGGCGGGGGCGAGACCCTGGCCCCCGGCCGATCTCGCCCCGCTAGGCCGCTGAGCAAGAAGAGGCGGGGGCGAGACCCTGGCCCCCGGCCGGTCTCGCCCCGCTAGGCCGCTGAGCAAGAAGAGGCGGGGGCGAGACCCTGGCCCCGGCCGGTCTCGCCCCACTAGGCCGCCGAGCAAGAAGAGACGGGGGCGAGACCCTGGCCCCCGGCCGGTCTCGCCCCGCTAGGCCGCTGAGCAAGAAGAGGCGGGGGCGAGACCCTGGCCCCTGGCCGGTCTCGCCCCACTAGGCCGCCGAGCAAGAAGAGGCGGGGGCGAGACCCTGGCCCCCGGCCGGTCTCGCCCCGCTAGGCCGCCAAGAGTTCGAAATACTTAAAAAAGCTTCACATGGGGTCCACTCTTCGCGAGCTGGGGCGGCCTGCGACCTGGCGGCCTGAGGCGGCTTGCGGCCTGGCGGCCTGGGCGGCTTGCGGCCTGGCGGCCTGGGCGGCTTGCGGCCTGGCGGCCTGGGCGGCTTGCGGCCTGGCGGCCTGAGGCGGCTTGCGGCCTGGCGGCCTGAGGCGGCCTGAGGCGGCTTGCCAAGAGCACCTTGGGGGGAGAAATATTTTCTCCCCCTACTAGTATGTCTTTCAAGTTCACCAAAAATTGGCCCCTAGGAGTGCAAAACTCCCAAAAAGCTTAAAAACTTGCTTACCTTGTTTTGGGCCCACTCTTCACGAATACGGGGTTGTACACAATCCCCGCTCTTTTCGAGGTTGGCATAAGCTCGGAAAGAAACATCCAACCCAACGTATTCGCGGAGTGTAACTTCCCCTCGGGGTCAACCTGCCATGCCAGCTAATGGGAGCCTGGGTGGCGAGACGGCCTCGGGGTGCAAAGCACTTAGTCTCCACGAGAGGTACCACCGGCCCTGCCATCTAGTGGGAGCCTGGCAGCGGGACCACCTCGGAGAAAAGGGACTTACTCTCTACGAGAGGTACCACCGACCCTGCCAGCTAGTGGGAGCCTGGCAGCGGGACCACCTCGGAGAAAAGGGACTTAGCCTCCACGAGAGATTAACCTGCCCTGCCAGCTAGTGAGAGCCTGGCAGCGGAATCCATCTCGGAGCTAAGGGCTTGGGCTACCACGAGAGATCAACCTACCCAGCCAGCTAGTGGGAGCCTGGCGGCGGAATCATCATCGGAGCTAAGGACTTGGGCTACCACGAGAGATCAACCTACCCAGCCAGCTAGTGGGAGCCTGGCGGCGGAATCATCATCGGAGCTAAGGACTTGGGCTACCACGAGAGATCAACCTACCCAGCCAGCTAGTGGGAGCCTGGCGGCGGAATCATCATCGGAGCTAAGGACTTGGGCTACCACGAGAGATCAACCTACCCAGCCAGCTAGTGGGAGCCTGGCGGCGGAATCATCATCGGAGCTGAGGACTTGGGCTACCACGAGAGATCAACCTACCCAGCCAGCTAGTGGGAGCCTGGCGGCGGAATCATCATCGGAGCTAAGGACTTCGGCTACCACGAGAGATCAACCTACCCAGCCAGCTAGTGGGAGCCTGGCGGCGGAATCATCATCGGAGCTGAGGACTTGGGCTACCACGAGAGATCAACCTACCCAGCCAGCTAGTGGGAGCCTGGCGGCGGAATCATCATCGGAGCTAAGGACTTGGGCTACCACGAGAGATCAACCTACCCAGCCAGCTAGTGGGAGCCTGGCGGCGGAATCATCATCGGAGCTAAGGACTTAGGCTACTCAATCAAACCTTGCCAAATCCTACATCCTCAAACGGGGAAAAAAGATGGGTTACATGATTCCCCCGACTCAGTTGGTCGGGGGTTAGACTCATTACAAGACAAGATACATACAGGACTCTGCCGAGGCGAGGCTTCCTCAGGGGGTCTGGGCCCGGTGGTCCTCATCCGCTTCCTGCTCGCCGGACACCTCCATCCTGCTCAGGCTCTCCATAATCTTCTCCATCTCTTCTGCCTTGGCCAACCAAGAGATGGTGTTGATGGCCATGACGTAGCACTGCCTTGCCATCCTGGAGTCTCCCTTGACCCTGACCTGGATCCCTCCTGAGCTGAACTTGAGGCATTGGTGGAATGAAGACGGCACGCAACGGAAGGCGCTGATGAGGGGTCTCCCGAAGATGGCGTTGTAGCTGCTTGGAGCGTCAACAATGACAAACCGGGAGTTCCTCGAGACTCCTCCCAATTTTACTTGGAGCCCCACTCCACCCTCGACCTCCTTCCTCTCCCCTGAGAATCCGAACAGGGGTCCATCCGAGGCCAACACCCTCCTTGGCTCTACCTTCATCTCGTCAAACGCCTTCTTGAAAATGACGTTGACGGAGCTTCCGTTGTCAACCAAGACCCGGGAGACGGTGTAGCCTTCGATGGCCGTCTGGATGACCAGCGCATCGCAGAACGGATCCTCATGATCCGGCAGGTCCTTCACCGAGAAGGTGATCTTTTCTTCTGGGGGCGGGGTCTGGGAGGTTGAGGCAACGCTCCTTCGGTACATGACATGGAGGCTTGCCTTCCGAGTGGCCTCAACCCCCACTCCACCGTGGATCACTCCTATACCACCTCGGGTTCCCACGTCGACCCGGTCCTCGCATATATCATCACCCACTTCTCTGGGTAGAACCTCTTCCACCCGCACCGGCGGCTGCAGCTGGGCAGGGCCTCTCGCCCCCCTCACCTCCAAGAACTCGGGGCAGGTAGCGGTGGCGTGCCCCTCCACCTGGTGGAAGTCGCAGTACGGTAGCGCTCCTCCCCTTTTTCGGCAGGCTGGACGCTCTCTCCTGTTACCTCTTCCCCCTCCTATCACGAAGGCTTGCTGCGGCGGGGGTAAGAGCTGCCTTGGGGCTTGCCTATGGAAGTTATACCTCCCTTGGCCCCCATGGAAGTTCCCCCCTCCTTGGATGAGAGCTCTTCCTGGACCTTGGGCAGGTCCTCCCTGCTGCCTCCAGCCTGGTTCCGGCCCCTCCTGTCCTTGGAACCCCTGAGCTCTCTGATCCTCTCTCCTTCTTCCTTCCTGGTGCCTCGAGCCGCCCTGCTCCTTTGTCTCCACCTCCGTCAACTTTTCCAACCTCTTGACAAATGCCGGGTTGGCTGCTTCCATGGCTATCTCCTCTGCCGCCCTTTCCATCAGCTCCTCGAAGGAAAGGGGGGCCTTTCGGGTCAAGCTCATCTTGAAGAAGCCTTCCTTCAGCCCAACGGTGAAGGCCATCTGGAGAGCATACTCTGGCATCTCCTGGACCTCCAGGATCTCTTCTTGGAACCTGTCAACGTAACGGGCCAGCGACTCCTCGGCCCCTTGCCTTATCAGGAAGATGGACTCAGGACTCCTCTTCCGCTTCTTGGAGGTGGAGAAGCGGAGCTGGAAGCTTCGGCTCAAGTCCTCGAACCCATAGATAGACCTCGGAGGGAGTTGATGGAACCAGTCCCTTGCCTTCTCCTTCAGAGTGATCGCAAAGAGGCGACACTTGAAGGCATCTGTCATCGGCCTGATAGAGACGACATCCTCGAACCATTGCAGATGTTGGACAGGGTCATCCTTCCCGGAATAGTAAGCCATGTCTGGCTCTCTGAACCCCTCGGGAACGGGAGCTGAGATGATTAGCTCGCTAAAGGGTGACCCCCTGAGGGGTGGTCTCGCCACCTCCACTCGCGCGACCTGCTCTCCTTGAAGGTTGGCACTCGCCGGGCTGGAGAACAGCTCCCGGCCGGTGAGATCTCGCTCGACCCCATCGCCCATCCTCTCCTTCCCGGGCCTTCTTCCTGGAACACTTCCTTCTCCCCCCGCTGGGGTCATCTCGCCTAGACCCCTGGGAGTCGACTCGTCGAGGGGGGGAGCTAGCTCCTGGGGGGTCGGGGTGGAGCTGCCACCCTGAGGAGCAATGCTTCGCAGCATCTCCATGATGCCCTGGATGGAGGCCATGAACTCTTGCCTCCCCACAAAGGGTCCTGAGGTGGGGAGCTCGCCGAGATCATCACTACCTCCTTGACCTCCTGTCATGACACTCTCCCGAGATCTTCTGTGCTGGTCACTCTCCACGCTCACCGCACCAAAATGTTGAAACCAGAAACCTGGTCTCTGTGGAGTTCGGGGTCCCTTGAAAGGGGTGACCTCACACCTACTACACTCAAGAGAACGTCACGGACCAAAGGATCAAGAAGCTAGGAATAAACCCTCGGCTCTAGCGCGGAGGTCCCACCTCACACCCGGAAGGCTACCTGAGCTCTTCCCCTCCCTAGCCAATGCTCGAGCTAGGGTGCCTTGGAGGAGCTCTCTCAACTCTACCAAGAAGAAGTCAAGGGAGGAGTAAGCAAGAAGAAGGAGAAGAAGATCAAAGTGAAGAAGATCCTCTCCAAGGCACCCAAGGGGGTCTATTTATAGTTTTCCAAAACCCCTTGGACCAAAATGACCGAGATACCCTCACGCCCAAAAAGCCTGGGGCCAATAGAAAACAGCCACGCCGGGGGGTAAAGGGGGAATTTTCCCCGAGGGCAAGAAGGTAAAACTGCAAGTAGAGGCCCTGGCCCCCGGCCGGTCTCGCCCCACTAGGCCGCCGAGCAAGAAGAGGCGGGGGCGAGACCCTGGCCCCCGGCCGGTCTCGCCCAACTAGGCCGCCAAGAGTTCGAAATACTTAAAAAAGCTTCACATGGGGTCCACTCTTCGCGAGCTGGGGCGGCCTGCGACCTGGCGGCCTGAGGCGGCTTGCGGCCTGGCGGCCTGGGCGGCTTGCGGCCTGGCGGCCTGGCGGCCTGAGGCGGCTTGCGGCCTGGCGTCCTGGGCGGCTTGCGGCCTGGCAGCCTGAGGCGGCTTGCCAAGAGCGCCTTGGGGGGAGAAATATTTTCTCCCCCTACTAGTATGTCTGTCAAGTTCACCAAAAATTGGCCCCTAGGAGTGCAAAACTCCCAAAAAGCTTAAAAACTTGCTTACCTTGTTTTGGGTCCACTCTTCGCGAATACGGGGTTGTACAGCAGCTACTTGTTCAGTCCGCGCGGTTTGATTTGCCTTGTAATTATTTCTGCTTTCCCTTTGGTTGTTTTGGCGAATCATGTCTCGTCGTGTATGTCTCGCCTTGTAAAGATTGTTTAGTACAAGATCTTGCTCTTGTGGTTTGCATTTGGTTTATTTGGGCTCAGAAAGATTGAGTGTTCCTGCGCCTAGTTTTCCGCTTTCCGCTTGATCAAGTTGTCAACTTGATAGCTCTGGAAGTTTTTTACTTGGTATCAGAGCTATCTTCTAATCTTCTTGTGAATTTCAACATGGTATCAAAGGGAACAGAGGCATGTACAGTGGATCAACCGACTGTTTGCTTCAGTGCTTCTGTGAGTCTAAGTGAACCAGGGATTAGTGGAATGGAAGGTGATTTGGCAAGATATCTTGGAATGGAGCTTCTTACATGGACTAACTTTGGAAAGTGTAAGTCATGTATAGAAAGCTATCTTCTTGGCGAGGACCTTTGGGAGGAGGTGTGCGGAGCAGAAAGGCAAGTGGTTACTGCTGGCAATGCTGAAGCGGTGAGAGCTTGGAAGGAGACAAATGCGAGAGCGAAGTCTATTCTCAAGCAGGTTATCTCATCAGAACTCTTGGACCACATCGGCGGATGTCGATCAGCTGCAGAGGTTTGGACTTCCCTCAATGGGTTGTTCAATAAGGAGGTGAAGGGGGCTGCTGAGGTTTGTCCTTTTACTTCATATCAGCATGAGATGAGTGTTTCTCCGAAGCGTGATGGGAAGAGAAATGAAGGACCAAGGTGTTATAGATGCAAGCAGCTTGGTCACCTCATGAAGGAGTGTAAGGCTATCTTGCACTCGGTGAACGTTGCTCATGTTGGTAGTAAGGAGAATAGCTTAGTTGGGTCATCAACAAGTTCTGATGCTGATCGGATGAAGGCCAGTGATAGTGCAGCTATCTAACATGAAAGACTGAGGCATGTGGGGATGAACAAGCTGAAAGCAATGGTGGTAAGGAGCCTCGTGAGAGGCTTGCCTAGATTGTCATCCTACGACGACGGTCAAGCTTTCTTGTGATGTCAATAAGGTAAAGCTTATCGCTTTACGTTTGATAAGGCGCGGTCCAGATGCAAAGAAACTTTGGAGGTTGTCCATTGTGATATGTTGGGACCGACCGTCACCGCCAGTTTTGGAGGTAGTAGGTACATGCTGATTTTGGTTGATAACTATACGAGGTATACTTGGGTATACTTCATGAAGGAGAAGCCGAACATGTTCCGCTTGTTTGTGCATTTCAAGAAGCTTGTGGAGGGTCAACTTGGCCTGCGGATCAAGAAGTTGAGGACGGATAACAGATGTGAGTTCGACTCAACCGTGTTCTCGAACTTTTGCATTAAACATGAGATCTGAAGGGAGCTCTCTCGTGGACATACTTCACAACAAGGTGGTCTTGCAGATCAGATGATCCGTCTTTTGATGGAGACTTGCAAGTGTTGGCTTCTGTACAAAGGCATTCCTAAGGCCTTTTGGGCAGAAGGGATGGTCTTCACGGCTCATGTCATCAATCGGATGCCTCTGAGTCTGATCATCATAAAGACTCCAGTTGAGCTGATGTTCCGGGTGATGTCCAGCGTGAAGCACCTACGGGTGTTTGGTTCTACCTGCTACGTACACGCTCCGAATGCTTTCAAGACGAAACTAGTCTTTGTTGGGTATGCTGAGCAGAAAAGGAGATGGAGATGTATGGATCCTGCAACAAAAAGGTTCATCGTGTCGAGAGACGTTGTCTTCGATGAGCTGACGTTATATTGGGGTAGCTCATGTGTGGAGCTAGAGGAGGGCAGGTCAGACGGTGGGCTAAAGGAGGCTGCTGCTAAGGTTCAGATGGAGCTGCATGTGTCACCAGGAGCTCCAGGTTGTTCTAGCTCCTGGGCAGAGGCGTTTGGGTCAGGAAGCAGGGGGAGCGATGCTCTAGGTGCTTCTGGCTCAAAGACGAAGGCTTGTAGTTCAGGAAGCAAGGGGAGTGTTGCTCCAAGTGCTTCTTGTTCAGATAGCATGGGGAGCGATGTTCCAGGCAGTTCTTGTTCAAGAGAGGAGGCTTTTGGTTCAGGTAGCAGGGGGAGCGTTGCTCCAGGTGCTTCTAGTTCTAGTGCAGTGACTTCTTGTTCAGGAAGCAAGGGGAGCATTGTTCTGATTTTGTCCGAGAACGGAGCTGGTTTAGAAGGAGCAGCGGAGGTGGTTAGCCGTGATCAAACTCTTAGGAGGTCGAAGAGGGTCATCAACCCACCAGCTCGATATTGCGGAGGAAACACGGTGAGCTTGGTCTCATGTTTCCTTGCAGGCCCACAGGTCGAGCGAGTACCTTCTAGCTGTGACGATACCACTGGATTAAGGAGGTGAATGACACCAAGACTGAGGAGGTGACTACTCTCAAAGGACACGAGTCTTGGGGCCTTGTGCCCAAGTTCGTTGGTGATACTCCTGTGATGCACAAGTGGAGGTCGAAGCTAAAGAAGAAGGCAAAGGGAAGCATGACTCCTGTTGGGAGAAGCTGGAGGGATCCCTCATGGTCCAGGATATGTGGGGCGGGGACTATGTCTCGGACATCTCCTCGAAGGCGCTATCAGAGGGACCAGGTGCAAGGTTACGAGAACTACTGGGGTTGTTCACCACTTCTCACTTCAACTGGGAGTGTTGAAAATGGTGAAGAGAAAGTGGGTGATTGTGCGACCTAGGCGACCTGGGCGACCTGTCCGCGCGGTCTATGTGGACAGGACTAGCAGTTAGCCAGGCCGGCAGAGCTATTGCAGACGGCTTGTTCTTTGGGGGCCTGGACGGTCTGTTCGCGCGGTCTATGCGAACAGAGGCGGCGGCTGTTAAATTTTCTCAACGTGGTCAGCAAGATAGCCCAAACACCAAATTAATATCTTCGGAACTACCCAGTTCGCACGCTGAACCTGCGGAAAACCAAGGACTAGAGGTTGCACCCAACAAAACAATGGAAGCACAAGAAAGTCTTATTATGCATTCACTTCATTACAATCCGAGGCATACATAGCGAGACATGATTTCGCTAGTATTACAGCTGTAAACAGAAGAAACCAAAACAAGCCGGGCGGACAGCACGCCAGTCCGCCGAGACCGCGAGGTCGCCGAGACCGCCGAGACCGCTGAGCTCGCCCAAGCTATGCTGCAATCCGCCGAATACCACGGAGTCCGCCGAGACCGCGAGGCCGCGCGGACAGACCGTTATTCGCCTCCTGCTGAACCCGAACTGAGGAACTCCCCTACCCGCCTGAAGCCGGCGGACAGGTTATTGAAGCTGGGAAAGTTGAAACAGAACTGACAAGCCGCAGAGCGACCTCCTGCTGAGTCCGCAGAGACCGCACACTTCCAAGCACTGACCGAAGTCACAGCCAAACTCCTGGCTCCTTGAAGTTATCCGCGCGACCTGCACACAGCAAACCGTCAGCCTGAAACAATCCGCGCGGACTGAAAAACACAGACCGCAGCACTCGCCCAACCCAATTTACTGTTCACTCACGTTACTTAGGTTACTGTAGATGTGCCAGGGGGGTCCTATTTATAGGCCGAATGAGGAGTGTGGTCACCGCCCATGAGATAGCGACACCGCCCCAGCCCGCGCGAATACAAACGACCGTCCGCTCAGTCCGCAAGGACTTAGCCAGTCACCAAGGGAAACCGCCAGGAGCAAGACAACCAATGACGAACCCTCTCCAGTCCGCCCAAGCTAAGCGGACAAGGCACCAGCCCGCAAAGCTCCAACTGCTTCAGGACAGCACCCTCTTCAATGGCAGTCCGCACCAACCCGAGGCAGTCCGCAAGACTCACACCTCAATCCGCCACAAGTCCACGACCAAAGGCAAACAGCAACAGTCCGCCCGGTCACAGCGGACTTCGCGGATACGGCGGACACCATGAACTTGACACCAAGTGTGACCAAGTCCAAAACCATCAAGGGCCAGTGCGAGCATGGCGGACACAAAGTCCCGTCCGCCAAACACCCTAGCACAGACCGCAACCAGTCCGCGAGCTCCTCGCACTTGTCCAACACAGCAGCTACTTCCCGGACTCCAAACATCAGTCCGCCAACCAGTCTCCACAGCAAGACCTGCTGTAACACCTGAGCTCGACAAGGCCTCAGCCAAGCTCAAGGCCCAGTCCGTAACAGCCCAAACCGCGGACACACCAGTCCGCAAGGCTTCCCGCGAACTTGAACCAACTCGCCAACAGCGCAAACTTGCACCCGCGACCACTGAGCAAAGCACCAGTCCGCAAGCCTCTCTATCCGCAGATACCAGGCCGCACCAAACCGCGGACTCCATGCAACAACCCGCTCAGAACACAGCCGGCTTCCACCAGACTTCTCACCAGGCCGCAACCCACAGTCCGCCCAGTCCGCCCAGTCCGCCAAGGCTGTCTGCACAGGCCGCGCGGCCTGTCCCATCACCCACTTCCACTTCACAAATTTCAACACTCCCCCTTGAAGTGAGAAGTGGTGACCAAGCCCAGCAAGCTGCGCAAGCGTTCAAAGGGCCCCTTCGACAGCGGCTTCGTGAAGATGTCAGCAAGATTATCTTCACTCCGAACATGCCCGACCAGCAGAGACCCCTCCAACACCTTCTCCCTGATGAAGTGGTGATCAATCTCTATATGCTTGGTCCTGGCGTGACACACTGGATTGTTTACCAGTTTGAGAGCACTCTCATTGTCACCCCGGAGTAAAGTAGGCCCTTGCACTTCTTCATGAACGTCCTCTATGAGTCTCCTCAACCAAACGGCTTCCCGAGCAGCCAAGGCCGAAGCCTTATACTCCGCCTCCGTGGTTGAAACCGACACCGAGTCCTGCTTCTTGCTACACCACGAGATGCTAGCTGAACCGCAAGTGAATACATAACCTGAAGTAGACCTTCGATCATCCGAATCACCGCCATAGTCAGCATCCGTGTACCCGAGCAACGCAAACTCCGCATCCCTTCCATAGAGGAGTCCCATCTCAGAAGTCACCTTGATATACTTCAGAATTCCCTTTGCCGCCACTAGATGAGATTGCCTTGGTTCAGCCATATACCGACTTACTCGGCCAACAGCATAAGCTATATCCGGCCTTGTAATCGTCAGATAGATCAAGCTCCCAACAAGAGCCCTGAACACCAAGGGATCAAGAAGAACCCTTCCCTCATCCCGTCGAAGCTTCAGCCCAGATTCCAGTGGAGTAGAGCACTTCTTCCCTTCGCCCATGCCAAACCGCTTCACAATACGATCAGCATACCCTTTCTGGCTAATGAGAATCCCGCACTCCTTCCTCTCCACTTCCAGACCAAGAAAGTGATGCAACTCTCCCAAGTCTTTCATCTCGAAGCGTATAGCAAGCTCTCCCCTGAGCCTTGCTACTTCCTCCTCCGAGTTCCTTGTGATGATCATATCATCCACATACAGTAGGACCAAGACTCTTAGCTCTCCCTTCTTCTTGACGAACAAGCTAGAATCCGAGTTAGAAGCCAGGTATCCACAGAACTGCAGGTACTCTGCAATCTTCTCATACCACGCTCGAGGAGCTTGCTTCAACCCATAGAGAGCCTTCCTGAGTTTGCAGACATAGTCCGGATGCTTCTCAGAGACGAAACCAAGCGGCTGATCCATGAAGATGTCCTTGTCAATCTCTCCGTAAAGAAAGGCATTCTTCACATCAAGTTGCCACAACCTTCATCCCTTGCAAGCAGCCAAGGCGATCACCACTCTTACAGACGTCATCTTCGCAACTGGACTGAATGTCTCCTCATAGTCTTCTCCATACTGCTGTGAAAATCCTCTAGCGACCAGGCGAGCCTTGAACCGATCAATGCTCCCATCAGCCTTCTTCTTCAACTTATACACCCACTTGCAAGTAACCGGAGTAATGCCATCAACCTTGGGCACAAGGTCCCAGGTTTCATTCTTCTTCAGAGCATCAATCTCTTCCTTCATGGCACCTTCCCACTCCTTCACTCCAGTGGCCTCGTTGAAGTTTGCAGGCTCTCGCTCATCCAGAGGACCTGCAAAGAAGCAGGAGACAAAGCTCACTGCATTCCCATCACAGTACCGAGCCGGTGGCTTAACCACCCTCTTCGATCTCCGAAGACACGGCTCCTTGCTCACGGCTTCCGTTGCTTCTTCAGGCTCCACTCCTACCTGGGGCAAGCATTGAGCAGTGCTCCCCCTGCTTCCTGAGCCAGAAGGCTCAGCCTCGGAGTTCGAAGCAACAGGAGCTGCTGGTGAAACAACAAGCTCCTCTTCCAAGCCTTCAGCAGCCTCCACCGGTGCTTCCTCAACCTTACTACTTCCAGTAGGCTCCACCGAGCCACCTCCATATGACGTCAGCTCGTCAAAGACAACGTCTCTTGACACCACGAACTTCTTCGTCACAGGGTCCATGCACTTCCATCCCTTCTTCCGCTCATCATAGCCAACAAAGACAAGTTTCCTTGCCTTCGCATCCAGCTTTGTCCGTGAAGCATCCGGGACATGCACGTAGCAAGTTGAACCGAACACCCGAAGGTGTCCAACACTCGGCTTCTCCTTCAGCAACAGCTCAATAGGAGTCTTCATGTTGATAGGGCTGAGTGGCATCCGGTTGATAACATATGCAGCACAAGACATTCCCTCCGCCCAAAAGGACCTCGGGATATCTTTCGCATGCAGCCAGCATTTGCAGGTTTCCGTCAAATGACGGATCTTCCGCTCCGCTACCCCATTTTGTTGTGGAGTGTGAGCACATGTAAGCTCTCGTTGGATCCCGTGCTTCCTGCAGAAGTTAGAAAACTCGGAGGAGACAAACTCCCCCCCCCCCCCCCCCCCCCCGTTATCAGTTCTAAACTTCATAATCCGCAAGCCAAACCGGCCTTCTACCAACTCCTTGAACTCCACGAACAAACGGAAGGCATCCGACTTCTCCTTTAAGAAGTACACCCAAGTATACCTTGAGTAGTCATCAACCAAGACAAGCATGTATTTGCTTCCACCAAGGCTGGCTGTAACAGTCGGTCCCATCAGGTCGCCATGAACACACTCCAATGGTTTCTTGCTCCTTGTTTGAGATTTATCAAACGGAAGGCGATGTGCCTTACCGTATTGACAGCCCGCACAAACATGCCCATCACCAAAGGAGGACAACATCGGCAACCCCCTCACCAGACTTCTACTCGCCATTGCCTTTAGCTTGTCCATGCCAACATGCCCCAGCCTCTCATGCCAGATAGCCGCACTATCATTGGCCCTCATCCTATCAACATAGGCACTGGTGGAAAGAACAAACAAGTTCTTCACCCTCCTCCCAACATGAGCAACATCAGCCTTCACCGCTGATACGTTGCGAAGGAACCTCACGTCTGTTGGCCCAAACAGAACATGATACCCAGCGTCCACCGCGTTGGTCACCGAGAAGAGATTCTTCTTCATGCCCGGCACGTGATACACACTCCTTAACGTGAGTGGCCCCTGATCACTACCCAAAGACACGACCCCCTCCTTCTCTACTGCATAAACAGTATTATCAGCAGTGATAATAGCTTCATTACCTGAGTAAGCCTGCATGGAGGTGAACTTCGACTTGTCTCCGGTGAGGTGATGACCACACCCGGAGTCGACGATCCACTCGCTGTTGAAGTCCTCAGCAGATAAGGCCCGGACACAAGTGCCCGTCATGAAAGCTCCTCCCCATTCTGCTTCTTCACTTCGCGAGCAAGCTTCCTCCTTTCCCGCAGCATGCCCAGGCTGCAGTTTGACCTTGCAGTCCCGCTTGAAGTGCCCTCGCTGATGACACCGGTAGCACTTCAGATTCTTCTTCCAGTCCTTAGGAGCATTGCTCCTCTCCGGCGGATATGAAGTTGAAGTCTCCTTCTCAACAGCGGCCTGCACCTTCTTCTTCTTCTTCCCTTCCCATCCCTTCTTCTTGCCTGAGAAGAGAGCCTCGCTGCCTTCCTGATTCAGATTCACTCCAGCCATCTGCCTTGCTAAGCTCTCCTGCGAGGCAAGCAGATTCTCCAGCTCCAGCAGAGACGGCTGAGTAGCCCACCCTTGAACAGACGTAACAAAGGCCACATACTCCTTCCGCAAGCCGCGGAAAATGTGCCTTTTCATCTTTGCCTCAGAGATAGGCTCATCAGGATCCAGTGCCGACAGCTCAGCACACAAGCTCTTCATCTTTAAGAAGTACCTGGAGATGGAAAGGTCTCCCTGAGTTGCCCTGGCCAACTCATTCTCCAGGAACTGAAGCCGCGCCACATTCTTCCTATTGAACAACTCATCAATGGTTGTCCAAATATCAGCAGCCGACTCACACCCAATGATGTGATCAAACAGTTCCGGAGAGACAGCTCTCTTCAGAACGAACTCTGCCTTAGCATTAGTTCTTCTCCAGAGCCTCACCTGTTCAGCAGTACCGAAAGCAGCAGTAACTTCCTGTCTGTCGTCTCCACCGACAACTTCCCACAGCTCCTCGCCTAGAAGATAACTCTTCATGCACGACTTCCACTTTTTATAGTTAGTCGGCGTTAAGAGTTCAATGCCCAGACCTCTTGCTAAGCTTCCTTCCATTGCAACCACCTGTTGGTACCCTTCAGCAGCACCGAGCAACAACACAGGTTGATCACCACTCAATCACTGAGTAACAACACTGGCTGACCTCCGCTCACGCAACTGAACCTCCACAACCTCAGAAACCTCCCTCTGATACCATGTTAAATTTTCTCAACGTGGTCAGCAAGATAGCCCAAACACCAAATTAATATCTTCGGAACTACCCAGTTCGCACGCTGAACCTGCGAAAAACCAAGGACTAGAGGTTGCACCCAACAAAACAATGGAAGCACAAGAAAGTCTTATTATGCATTCACTTCATTACAATCCGAGGCATACATAGCGAGACATGATTTCGCTAGTATTACAGCTGTAAACAGAAGAAACCAAAACAAGCCGGGCGGACAGCACGCCAGTCCGCCGAGACCGCGAGGTCGCCGAGACCGCCGAGACCGCTGAGCTCGCCCAAGCTATGCTGCAATCCGCCGAATACCACGGAGTCCGCCGAGACCGCGAGGCCGCGCAGACAGACCGTTATTCGCCTCCTGCTGAACCCGAACTGAGGAACTCCCCTACCCGCCTGAAGCCGGCGGACAGGTTATTGAAGCTGGGAAAGTTGAAACAGAACTGACAAGCCGCAGAGCGACCTCCTGCTGAGTCCGCAGAGACCGCACACTTCCAAGCACTGACCGAAGTCACAGCCAAACTCCTGGCTCCTTGAAGTTATCCGCGCGACCTGCACACAGCAAACCGTCAGCCTGAAACAATCCGCGCGGACTGAAAAACACAGACCGCAGCACTCGCCCAACCCAATTTACTGTTCACTCACGTTACTTAGGTTACTGTAGATGTGCCAGGGGGGTCCTATTTATAGGCCGAATGAGGAGTGTGGTCACCGCCCATGAGATAGCGACACCGCCCCAGCCCGCGCGAATACAAACGACCGTCCGCTCAGTCCGCGAGGACTTAGCCAGTCACCAAGGGAAACCGCCAGGAGCAAGACAACCAATGACGAACCCTCTCCAGTCCGCCCAAGCTAAGCGGACAAGGCACCAGCCCGCAAAGCTCCAACTGCTTCAGGACAGCACCCTCTTCAATGGCAGTCCGCACCAACCCGAGGCAGTCCGCAAGACTCACACCTCAATCCGCCACAAGTCCACGACCAAAGGCAAACAGCAACAGTCCGCCCGGTCACAGCGGACTTCGCGGATACGGCGGACACCATGAACTTGACACCAAGTGTGACCAAGTCCAAAACCATCAAGGGCCAGTACGAGCATGGCGGACACAAAGTCCCGTCCGCCAAACACCCTAGCACAGACCGCAACCAGTCCGCGAGCTCCTCGCACTTGTCCAACACTGCAGCTACTTCCCGGACTCCAAACATCAGTCCGCCAACCAGTCTCCACAGCAAGACCTGCTGTAACACCTGAGCTCGACAAGGCCTCAGCCAAGCTCAAGGCCCAGTCCGCAACAGCCCAAACCGCGGACACACCAGTCCGCAAGGCTTCCCGCGAACTTGAACCAACTCGCCAACAGCGCAAACTTGCACCCGCGACCACTGAGCAAAGCACCAGTCCGCAAGCCTCTCTATCCGCAGATACCAGGCCGCACCAAACCGCGGACTCCATGCAACAACCCGCTCAGAACACAGCCGGCTTCCACCAGACTTCTCACCAGGCCGCAACCCACAGTCCGCCCAGTCCGCCCAGTCCGCCAAGGCTGTCCGCACAGGCCGCGCGGCCTGTCCCGTCACCCACTTCCACTTCACAAATTTCAACAGCGGCCAGCCAGGTCGGCTTATGCTCAGCAGGCAGTTGGATCCCAGAAGGTAACCGGGCGGATAACAACTCTATCTATGGAGTCCGGCAAGAAGCGGACTGGGTTGGAGCTCGAAAGACCGGCATGGCAGATGCCTTGGTCTAGCTCTGATGTCGCGGCAAGCGGAAGACGCAGAGGACGGCAGTTAGTGTGGACAGTGCTGGAGTTCGTCGGGACTGGCGGACTGGATCCAGTGTCCGCCAGTAAGTGCAGACTGGCCCTTATGGCCGGTGGAGTGGACTTGGTTGGTTCTGAACCAAGTCCAGGTTTGGCTCAGTCTTGCGAGATCGCGCAGTTAAGCGCGGACTGCTTCTCAGTCCGCCAAGCTCGGCAGCAGTGACGTGTGCCTTGGTTGCGAGCTTAGGGAATGCGAACTGGACCTGTGTCTGCCTGAGCATGCAGATTGTTCTCCTTGTTCGCCGAGTCCGGCAGTTGACGTTGGTGCCTTGGCTGCGGGCTCGGGGTCTGCGGACTGTAGGTGAGTCTGTAGGGCATGCGGACTGGAGCTGTGCCCGCTGATAGGCGGACAAGGTGTTGCTGCAGAGTTCGGCTAGCGGCGGCGTCCTGGCTTGGCATTTTGGCGACAAGGCGGATTGAGGTTGCTATCTGGCCTTGGTGATGCCACTTAGCGGGCTGGCTATCTAGCACAGGTCGCGACGGACTGAATGTGTATCCACGGCTTGCGGATACACTTGGTTCTTTCTGCGGGATGGGGTGGTTATCCTATCGGCTAGGGCGGTGACCACACTACTCACCGTGTTTATAAACAGGACCACCTGTCACATCAATAATAGAGCGAATGAACAATAAGTGAACTCGTGGATAGTTGTTGCGGACTGGATTTTTGTATCCGCACGATTTGAAGGTTGATCGGGTTGTGCTGTGCAGGTTGTGCGGATAGTGCTGGAAAGCCAGGACTTGGTTATGATTGCGATCAGGGACAGTGCGGACTCTGCAGATAGCAATAGACGGTAAGCAGCAGGTCGCGGATAGCGACCAGACGGTCTTCTCTTCGGCAACTAGCTTCCCGGTTCAATAAGTCGTCTGCTTCAGGCAGCTTGTTCAGTTCGGCAGCAGCAACTTGTGCGGTCTGGAGGTAAGCGACCTCGCGGTTAGGCGGCTTGCAGATCGGCGGGTAGAGTTCAACATTGGAATAACGGGCAGTCTGCGAAGTTTGGTTTGCGGTCTGGCGATCATGCGGTCTGTGCGGACTCTGTAGTGCAGCAGTAGAACCGGCGGCTACTTGTTCAGTCCGTGCGGTTTAATCTGTCTTGTAATTGTTTTTGTTTTTCCTTTGTTTATTTCGGCGAATCATGTCTCACCATGTATGTCTCTCCTTGTAAATATTGTTTAGTACAAGATCTTGCTCTTCTGATTTGCATCTGGTTTATTTGGACTCGAAAAGGTTGAGTGTTTCTGCGCCTGGTTTCCCGTTTTCCGCTTGATCAAGTTGTCAGTTTGATAACTCTGAAAGTTTTTTATTTGGTATCAGAGCTATATTCTGATCTTCTTGTGAATTTCAACAACTGGAGCCTAATCTTACTTTGGACATAGTTGATCAGTCCTTGCGTCCGTCTCCCTCTCTCAATCGTGAGCAGAAAAAAGTATGTGATTTCAAAAGATTAGGCAAAATGAATATTTCGATATCTAACATTTAATATCTATGTTGCCGGTCGGCCAGGTGTTCTACGGTCCGTAGAATCACATTGTCTTAGCTTCAAGTTGGACTGGGCATACAAACAGTTAAATGAAAACAAAACATCAATGACAAGATGTGTTTATTTAACGTGAAAACCCCCCAAAAAGGTGAAAAACCGAGTGACTGGTTCTGTGTTGGGACAAAATCCTTGATTTTTCATTTGTTTATAAGTGTGTGCGTTTTTCAGAGGTTGACAAGTCACATCTCTGTACAAGATTTGAGTATAAAAAAAGAAGAAAAGAAGTTAAGTACACGGAGCTTCCACCAAGTGCCCACGAGAGCGTTCACAAGAGTGTTTCCCTATGCCCTCTATCGGGATCATTGAAGCGTCTAAATGAGCGTTGAGCGGACTAGAGAGAGCAGTGCGAATCCAGAGCGAAGGAACGATCTAAGTCTCATGTTCTCACCGGAAAACTTCAAGGCCTCTCTAGTCTCTGAAGTTGTTTGTTCTCAAATGAAGGTTTATGGACATTTTTATAGTCTTCTTAATTGAAGCGTTGCTCTAGTAATTGTGTTTGACTGAATTCCGAGTTGACGAATGCGTTGCTCCATTTTGGTTACCCGGATCACCAATTTTTTCTGAAATGACAAGCATGCCCCCTCCCTTGGGCGGACTGGGCGGCCCATGCCGATTGCCCAGCAATGGCATCGATCGTCGGCACGTGCGCAAGTCCATGCGGGGCGCGCGTGCGCGGGGTGCACACACGTGCTCGTCCGGGTGCCCGAGCGTGGGCGCCCGAGTGGCGTGTGCGCGCGCACAAGGCGCATAGGGGGTACATGCGCTCGTCCGCTATGCGTGCCCATACGAGACGTGTGTGGGTCTGGTCTTACACGCGCGGGGGATGGGCGTGCACGCTCCCGTGCGCTACGCGTGCGCATATGGCCGTGCGTGGGTCTTTTCGTGCACGTGCGGGGGCTGGGCGTGCACGCGCGGGGGCTGGGCGTGCACGCGCGGGGGCTGGGCGTGCGCGTGCGGGGGCTAGCCGTGCATGCGCGTTGGTCTACCCCGAGTGCACGTTGACCACGCGGGAGTGCGCGAGAGCGCATGCATAGGTTGTGTGCGCTCACCTATGTATGTGTGTGGGCCAAGCACAGTGCCTCGTGTGTTTGGTTTCGTCTGCCTTTCAAAGTAACTTTTTACCTTTTGAGTAGGCGCGGCTCGCTCGATCGAGTTGTATTATTGCTTGACTGTTTTGGTCAAAGTTCTACCGATTTATCTCAGGAATCTTTAGGGGGAACCTCATTAAATGCCCCAAAATTTACGCGGATGTGATCCGCGAAGCGACGAACCCAAAAAATTTTAACCTTGCTCCTTTCGCCTTGGGATCGTGGACTTTGAATCATTACTTTGTGTGTCGCGAATTACTTTTTCGTTTGCGGCAGGGAGTGTGATGTGCTTAATCACGAACCACAAATGACAACATCAAGTGTACTGTATCGAGAATAGTATAGGATTTTCCGAATCAAGGCCATATTAGATTCTTGGCTGTTGTGTACTTCTACTTCGAGCGAATTATTATTATCTTATCGACGAAAGAATTGAGGGGTTGAGAATTGAAATAAAAAAATAAATAAAGAGTAAGACATTCGATTTTGAATCAACCTTTTGGAAGACTGAAGTTTATGATTGACCATAGAGATTTCCGAAGCATGAACGCACCCGTCTCGAGGACTACGTCCAACTAAGCTTAAGAAATATTAACCAAACTCTCGTTCAAATTAATAACTTAAAACTCGCTTTATCGGGATGAATCTCACTGTAGGCTTTGACTCCAATCCGGAAAAGCTTTGTCGTCCTCTCTTGAGGGTTGGGATCAACTCCTTTTATTCTCGAGGGAGCGATCTGTACTCACGAACCTCTCAGCTAACTAGAATACAAAAACAAATATGAGATTATATATTGATATATGAAATCACGATTAATCGTGAATAAATCAAAACTTTGATCCAAAGCTAAGGAGAAATGATTATCAAAACATAAATTCAAAAGGTTTCATTTGATCAAACCTTTTATATAGGTTCGTGTCAGGTTGTTGACGATCATAATTTTTGTTTTCAGATGTTGGATTTTTTTATTGGCTCTTTTGTTGTTACTTGCAGGTTATTTCCCTACTCTCTGAGAATGATTTATATTAGGTTGCATGTTAAGTATTTTTAAATATAAAAGTTGTATTTTAGTTTAGACTCATAGCATCTCTTTCAATTATAAGTCATTATATTTTACGAACTATAAAACTATTTTTCTACTTATACTAAATTTAAAAAACTCGCACATCATTAGTATGTTCATTGTGACCTCATGCTCATATATGATAAAATGAAATAAGTTATGTATTTTTTCACTGTAAATATATTTTCTTACTTGTGTGTCTGTTGATCCACCGAACCAAGTGACACGGTTCCTTACGCTCTAAATTTAAAACTATGTTTTTAAAACTTAAATCATGTGTTTTTTATGCAAAATAGATGAGTGTGGTTTTTTGCCGGAGCGTCTATAGTTGTCTCATATACGGCGTGACATCACGTCGTGTATTTTCTCTTACTCTGATAACATGCAAATGTGAGAAAATGCGGGCCGTGGCGCGTGCCACCGAAACCTCTTGTTTCTCAGTTCTTGACTTGTTGATGCCAATGAAGCTTCTCTCTTGATTGGGTGTCTTCTTTGAGTTAAGACGAGTTCATGAGAAACAAATGAAAAGAAGTTACAGCAGATTTAAAGTTTTTGGTCAGTTCTTAGCCCTTGGTGATCTTCATATTGATATGACATTGAAGAAATTTGATCTTTTTAGGGTCGTGTTTATATTATAAAGCGTATCAACAGTGATTAAATGATATATTGAAACGGCGTATAGCTAGATTGCTTGTTCAAATGGCTTATAGAAATATGAGATTGGAAAATACATAATTCCTAGATATGCACAGAAGTTTAGGTTATCGTGGCTGCAAGCCTGCATATCAAGTGTTTGATCGGAAGGCTACGGTTCTGTTTGGGAGGACTTATTTTAACCAACTTAATTCACTTTTATGTTCAAAGGAATAATGTTTGTTAGATGATCCTAAAAGAATGACAGTTTAATCCATGTGTTTACGACTGTCACCACCGTGTCAAACAGAGCCTAAATATCTGCAATTATTCTTTATTTCTATAGGATTTTTGAGCTGAAGTTTTTGATTCACCCACAAAAAAGTTAGGTAAGAGACTTAAGAGTTGATTCGATTCCATTAAGATTATCATACTCCAAAACTGGAATCCCTTAAAAGATCGAATCTAAAACAAATTCCATTTGTTTAGAAGAAGATAAAGAGCAAGTCAGGAAATGACAATTTTAGGGTAGAAAATTCCTAGCGTCTTTGTCATCCCTTTCTTGACCCCGCTCTCCATCGAGCGAATAAGAACGGCGGTGGAGCTGACACCGCAGAGATGTCATCTGGACAACGGAGCATCGATGAAGATCTGGCGGTAGGAGGGACATGAAGAGTGAGATCTGAGCCACATGTCCACGCAACCGACATGAAAGCCATGCCCGCATTGCGGCAGGATCCAAATTTCATCGCCATGCGCAAACTCTGCTAAGCAGATCGGGCACTCCGCAAGATGCTCGCTAGCGCGAGCGTGCGTATCGGCGTCGAAATACGTCTTCAAAAGCGACCGTAGCGCCTTCTTCTTGAGCCCTTTGTCTGGAGTCGGGGGAGATTGCGTGATTTCTCCGGAAACAAAAAAGGTGTGGCGGAGCCAGGCGCAGCATGCCATCAGCGCCAGGCTGAGGACGCGGATCATGACGCAAAGCAGTGCTGCGAGGATAACGATCAAGTTGGAATCCAGCGTTGTTGATTCGGGAGCCTTCAAAACGAGTGTTGCACCGGAGATCGACTGGAGAAACCTCGTCGCCGGAGGCATAGTGTTCGAGAGGTCCTGGCTATGGGTCGGAGTGTGATTTGAAGTAAAGGAAAAGGGGGGATTTATGAGCATTTGTTTTTCACATCAAAATTTATAATTTGTATAACTAATATATGGATATAGCTAATAGCCTATATATAAAGTTAATAATATAGGCATATATACATGACCTATATATAAAAAGTCAAGCTAATATCCTTTTTAAAACCAAGCTAATATGTGTTGCCTTGAAAAAATATTTCAAACTGTTGTGCATAGCCTATAGACTAGTCATATGTAAGTTTAGCCTATATACTAAAGCATAGCCAAGGCTAGTATCTGGAGTCTAGCCTATTGAAGCTAATAGGCTATGTGTGTTGCCTTATCCTATAATAACATGCTTTATGATTTATATATAAGTATGTATATATGCATGTCTATAAATTATAAATTTTTATGTGGAAAACAAATGCCCATAAATCCATGCCTATTCCTTCAAATCACACTCCAATCCCTACCCACCTCCTCTTGGAACACTATGCCTCTGGGGGCGAAATTTTTCAAGTCAATCTTCGATGCAGTGGATTCTGATCGCCGTTAATCTCGACTTGATCATCATCCTCGCAGCGCTACTTTGCGCCATGACTTGCATCCTCGGCCTGGCGCTGGTGGAGCGCTGCACTTGGTTCCTCCGTTGCTTTTTTTGTTTTCGGAGGAACCACGCAGCCTCCCCCGACCCCAAACAAAGGGCTCAAGTAGAAGGCTTTGTGGTCGCTTCCAAAGACATATTTCGACGCCGATGTGTCGCCGGCGAGCAGATGGTGAAGTGCCTGATCTACTTGGCAGAGTTTGCACATGGCGATGAGGTTCGGATCCTACCGCAATGCGGGCATGACTTCCACGTCGGCTGTGTGGACATGTGGCTCAGATCTCACTCTTCATGTCCCTCCTACCGCCAGATCTTCATTGTGGCTCCGTCATTCAGATGACATCTCATATGAATAGGGATGACATTCACTGATATAGCTTTCTTCAGGATTCCTGTTCTTGAGGAAAGTTTGATGCTTGTGATCTTATGAGAGTACATAGTATACATAATAATGAAGTGATTTAATGCAATGATTATATGTTAAATATATGTATTAAAACTACTATAACATATGCTTAATAATTGGCATATTAATAATATTAAAATTAAATTCGTATAAAAAGTAATTTTCAACAAGCAAAATATATTTTTATTGCAATATTAACAATAGCATTTATAAATAAATAGCATTAAACTTTTTTTCAATTCGACATACAAAATAATAAAATTCGAACAATTCCACACAAAATCTAAAATATATGAAATAAAAAATTATCTATTTGATTCATGCAATCGTAACTTCTACAGGTTCAGTACTTCTTTTTGTGAACCTAAAAATAAAAAATTAAAAAAAATATCTAATCATTAATTATTACATTACATCAAATATTAACAGTAACTTAATTTTATATAGTAAATATCATAATTAATATGTGGTATATTAATAGCATTAAAACTAGCCCTATATAAATAGTAGTTTTCAACAAAATTGATTATTATAACAATATTAACAATAGAATTTACCAAAAAAATAGTATAAATAAAACCAATAAATCTAATTCAAAAAGTTCTAGAAATAAAATTCAATTTGATGTGTGCAAATGAGTGTTCCTTTGTTACATGCTCTCATTGACTGACATTAATTATAACATGTAAAAAGTAGTATTACATGCTCGTCTGGAAGCTTGGACACATCAGATCCGGATTGAATCTCATCCCCGAGCAAGAACTTGGCCTAGCATATCAGACCCCAACCATCCGCTCATCGGCGGCTCCTCAGAGCCAAAGGTTGTCTTCGGAAGCGACTGCAATGCCTTCTTCTGGATCCCTTGTTTGGAAGCAGAGGAGGAAGCGTAGGAACCACAAAAACAAAAAGAAGTGAAAAGCCCAAGCTTTGCGTTCCACCTGTGACAGGCAAGGGATGCGGAACACTGCGCAAAATTGCACATTAAGGATGACGATCACATTTAAATCTAGCACCGTTTATTCGGTAATCTTCACCGTCGGTAATGCGTCGGAGTTGTATTAGAGTTGTGTTGTCGGGAATGCAGTGTTTTTGAGGGAGGGGTCAAAGTAGATGTAAAAATTTGGAGAGGGGAGTGGATTTGATATTCATGCTTAGGGGATCACTTCTATGGCTTTATATATAGTAAAGAATTCATGAAAATGACCGAGAATCACATGAGCTAGCAGTTTTGTTCACTCAAAGGGTTGTTATGCTCTCCTAGGCGAGCAATTTTAATTTGCTCCCAACGAGAAGAAAACAGCTGAAACCAAACCCTTATAAACTGATCTCATCTGCGCTCATGCGAAAGAGCAAAATTACTCACTTGGGTGTGTAAAATGACTCGCCCTAGCAAAATTGTCTCAAGGCATTGATTCCTGGTCTGTTTCATAGATCTCTTATGTATATATGGACATTGGAGCAACCTCCAAAGCCAAAATCCAAAATCCATTCCCCTCCCCGTAGGTCAATCATTGTCATCGAGGATTCTTCAATCCAACTATGGCGCATTGGAGGTGAAGATTCCAAAAATTGATGGCACTTGATGTAAAGTCATCGTCATCCTCACAATGTTGCTTTGCAACGTCAATCACCTTGCCAGTCAAGAACTAGTGTCACGCAACACATGGGTACCCAACTCCATTTATGTTAACATAGGAACCGTGTGTCCTCCTCTGCCTCAAAAAAGGGATCCTGAAAAACCCACTACTATCGCTACCGAAAACATCCTTTGACACCACGGTGCCGCAGACTGATTGACCGTTGAGAGTTTGATTTGCACGGCCGAATTTGTACGCGCTTCCATGTTAGATGGATGCTTTGACATATGCCTCAGATCTTACTCTTCATATGTCCCCCTTGCCCTAGGATCTATGTGCCACCTCTGTGAAGTGGGATGATAAACTATTAGCAACTCATTTTAAAAACTATAAAAAATAATGTAAAGGAAACAAGAAATATAATCAAACAATATTGTAAAACAATAAAAAATTAGAGAAAAATAAGAAAGCTTAAGCGAAGGTGTTGGGAAGAAATTTTGATGTGGAAAACGGATGCCTAGAAACAATATTTATAGGTTGAAAATTAAATTTTAAAATTAATAATAAATAATATTAATAAATACTAAATTATTGCATATATACTTCTAATATAATAATCATAACTTTACATAATAACATTATTTGAAACATTATATCATAACATCACTTGCTAGTTTTTACATTGTATCAAATATTAACCTGTAACTTAATTATATATATTATTAAATAGCATACATATTATTAAATAGCAATATATATATATATATATATATATATATATATATATATATATATATATATATATATATATATATACATATATATATATATATATATATATACACACTAGCATCTTCGAACGGGCTCCGCCCGTTCTCGATGCGTCGCTGCGGGCTTCGCTCGCAACCAAGTGGGCTTCGCCCGCTTGGCATTCCGGCGGGCTTCGCCCGCCCCCCCGGCGGGCTTCGCCCGCCCGGCATAAAATTTTAAAAATTTAAAGTTAAAAATTTTAATTTTCTGATTTTTAAAATAATTATTTAATTATTTATTAATAATATAAATTATTAAAATATTTATAAATAAAAAAATCGGAAAAAAAAAAACAAAAACCCGCGCCGGCAGCCTCCGCCTCCGCCTGCCGCCGGCGGCCTGCCCGGCGCCCACCGGCGGGGTCGCCGGCCTCCGACGAACCCGCCGGGGGTTGTCCGGCGGCGAGCGGGCAGGGCCACCGCCGGCGGTGGCCCTGCCCGCTCGCCGCCGGACAACCCCCGGCGGTTTCCCCGGAGGCCGGCGAACCCGCCGGTGGGCGCCGGGCAGGCCGCCGGCGGCGGCAGAGGAGAGTTTTTCCGCGGAAACGGCCTATCGGGGCTTTTCCGCGGATGAACAGTAGCTGGAGGGGGATTTTTTTTAATTGCAGGCCACCCTTTAGAAATCTAACGGTCAGATTTGATTTTCTGGAGATCGGACGGTCCAGATCTGTTTGATGGTGTGATTGGAGATATGTATATTGTATTATATAATAAAGATATATATATGCATTAATTGTGTTGCGAGTTGCTTAGTGTTCCCTGACCCGAAAGATACCAACTGCCTTAGTTTGAGAATGAGTGAAGCACGCAAACGGTCAAAAATTGAACCAAAAGCAGAACGACAAGACGTTTTACGTGAAAAAACTCAGAAATATTGGCCTTTTGATTTGGACCGAGCCGCAAGATTTAAGGGAGAAAAATGGAAAAATATATTACTTTTTTTGCATGTGCATACGTCCAAAATAAAATGTACCGACAAAGTCTGGCAAACAAAATAGCTCAACAAGTTCAATCAAACTTAGTTAATCCTAAGACTTTATATAAGAAACTATGACACGTAAAATATATGAAGATATTCTAAATAGCTAGAACTCATTAGATCACAATAGACACCAAGGTTTTCAAAATCGGACCAGTCAATGAACCGGAAGAACGAAATGTTCAAGATCTGATCGGTCCAATCGGTTCGACCGGGGTTGAACCATAAATACTTTAAAACAATATAGACATATATATAATATTAATCTAATAATAAAATATAATTTATTACATACAGTTAATTAATCTAATTTGATTGTTCATATAAATTTATTAAATATTATATATACATATATATAATACGTTTATTTTATTTATATATTTTTTTAATATTTAAAATTTATAATATGTATAATATATTAATATAGCTCAAAAGTAAACACGATCTAAACTTTGGCACAGTGGTTTGAATCATATCATAATTATCTTCATGGTCCACTGTTCGAAACCCCCATCCACTTTTTTTGAAAAAAAAAAAGTTTAATACTAGACGGTTCTCACAAACCCGGGCCGGTTCGCCGGGCACCGGTTATCCGGTTCTCAGACGATTCTTGGTTGGTATGATTCTTAGACTTGACCGGACCGGATACCTGGCCAGTTCACTGTCCGACCAGCCGATCCGGTCTGATTTTTAAAGCGTTGTTAGACACTAAAAACCAATTTGATAAATGTGAAGTGTGTACTCTTCTATGATCACTAGAAAATTTTTTAGTACGGTTACTAGGAGCACAACACGACTAGAGCTAATACATTCTGACATCTGTGACTTTAAAAGTTTTAACGGCAAAGGAGGTAGAAAGTATATGATCACATTATAGATAACGGTTGTAGGTTCTGTCAAATTTATTTTCTTAATACTAAAGATAAAGCGTTTAAAAAATTCTGTCTTTTCAAAACCAGAGTAGAAAACCAACTTGGCATAAAAATCAGAAGGTTTAGAAGTGATTGAGAAAGAGAATACATGTCCAGTGAGTTCAAGTGTTTCCTTGCCTCTCAAGAAATCATAGCAGAAACCACTGCTCCTTACTCACCTCAATCAAATGTTATAACTGAGCAAAAAAATAGAATATTAATAGAAATGTTAAACTCCAAGCTTCTTACTGCTGACATGCATACTGCTTATTGGGGAGAAGTAGTTTTAACTGCAAACCACATTCTAAATAAAGTTTATTATGCTAAGTTAGATGTTACACCCTACGAGCTTTGATTTAAGAGACTCCCGGTCATTAGTAGACTTAAGACCTGGGGTTACATAGCCTATATTAGGGTTTCCAATCCAAGATGATCTAAGATTGTACTTAGGTCCAACACATGTGGCTACCTAGGTTGTGTTGAGCATAGTGTTGTAGATAGATTCTTAGATATTTTCAATAACATCATTATAGAATCTAGGGATGTGGAGTTTTTTGAAGATAAATTCCTTAAAAATAAGAACATGTCACTGTTAGGTATGCAAGCAACTATTACCGAGAAAGATCATGAATCAATACTAAACACCTCCTATTCAGTTCCAGTAAACAATAATGGCATAAAGTCTAGGAGGACTTCTGTGAGAAAGAAAACTCATAAAACCTTCGGTAGTGATATTGTCACTTATCACATTGAGGCTGATTTATTCACCTATAAGAAAGCGATGAGATCAAGGGATTCGCTATTTTAGAAAAAAGACATTGATGAAGAGATGAACTCTCTACTTCAGAACAACACTTAGACGTTGGTTGATAAGCCAAAAGGGCTAAAACTATATCGTGTAAGTGGGTAATGAAAAGAAATTTAATCCTGATGGTAGCGTAACTAAGTATAAAACACGTCTAGCGGCTAAAAGTTTCATACAAGTAAGAGAAGTGGATTATTTTGATGTATACTCACCCGTGTGCAGTTGTGTACAAAAAGCTCGACCAGGTGGGGCTTGAACCGGGCCAGGGCTTTTTGCCAACCGGGCTCGGCCTAGGCCCAGCTTGAGCCGGGTGGGGTTAGGCTCGGGCTTCCTCTCAAAGAGAGGGCCCGGTAAGTCCCTTCAGGCCCGGGCCGACCTGATTTCCAGGCGGGATTAAAATCCCGCCTAATCGACGGGATTATCCAGCCTAATTATTAGGCGGGATAATCCCGTCAATTAGGAGGGATTATCCCGCCTAATTTGCGGGATTTTCTGCCAGCCCAGATGTGAGGCCCAGGCTAGCCCGGCGCCTGTGCTTTGCCCAGCCTGGCCCGGGCCGAGCACCGAGCCGGGCAACTGGCTAAATGGGGGCCCTGTAAGGCCCCCAAGCCCGGCCTTGGCCCGGGTCGGGCCTAGCCGGTCTTTTCCTGGGCCGGCTCGGGATGGCTTTCCGAGCTCGGGCTTTTTGTGCACGACTACCCATGTATCACCTAGCAACCATTAGGATTCTCATTGTCATTGCATCTATTGAGAACTTTATTATTCATCAAATGAATGTTAAGACTGCATTCTTAGATGGAGATCTGACCGAAGAGATCTACATGAGCCAACTTGATGGTTTCATAGTAGAAGGTCACGAAAATAAGGTTTGTAAGTTAATTATGTCACTATACGGACTAAAACAAGCACTGAAATTATGACATGAAAAATTGATTATCGAGTAAATGACATGAGATTCATGTCAAGTCTCTCTGATAAATGCTTTTAAATACGCCTTAAATTAAATAAAGTCATTATAATATGCTTGTATGTAGATGATAAGCTAATTCTAGGATTTGATCAATCTGAAGTGGATGACGTAAAGTCAGGTCTAATAAAACAATATAGCATTAAAGACCTAGGTATAGTTAAAACCATACTAGACATGCAAGTAAGTTTTGAGAAAAATGGTATTTCCCTAAGTAAAAGTCACTACATAAAATTCATGTTGGATACGTGATGATATAGTGAAAGAAAAATAATACAGATATCATATGACTGTAATTAGGGCTGAGCATATTATTCGAAACTCGAAAGTCGCTCGAAAATCGTTCGAAAATTGAGTTGAATCGGAATCGGTTAAAATTGATTCGACTCAATATGAGTCGATTCAATTTGACTCGAATCTGATTTCAAGTCGATTTCGAGCCAACCCTAAATCGCTCGAAATATGATTCGAATCAACTCGAATTAATTAAAAAAATTTTGTATGTATTAATATATTCTTATTTTAAGATTAAAAATAACAAAATTTAAACCTAAATAAAAAGAATGAAGACTTTAAATGTTTCATTTGCTAAATTTATAGGTTGCCCAATTTAATTTTAAATAAACTATGAATAAAACAAAAAATTAATCAATTTCGAGCCGATTTAATTCGATTTCGAGCCAACCCGATTCGATTTCGAGCCGACTCGATTCGATTTCGAGCTGACTCGAAATCGAGTCATTTCGAGTCGAGCCGACTCGACTCGAAATCAATTTCGATTTCGAGTCGATTTCGAGCCGAGTTCGAGTCGAAAATTTCGATTTCGAGCCGAGCCAAAATCGCTCGAACTCGACTCGATATCAGCCCTAACTGTAATAACCGCTTAAAGCTCAACAAAGGAGTTGTGGTGAGACAGTTAGACTATGCTAAACTAATTGGTAGTCTCATGTATGATACGATCTGTATTAGACCTGACATAGTCTTTACGATAGTCATGTAAGCAGATTCATTAGTAATCATATCCAGGACCATTAGAATGCCCTCGACAGACTAATGAGATATTTAAAGCACATCCAAAATTAAGTTTTATGTTATAATGGTTATCATCTATTCTTGGAAGGATATTCTAATGCATCACGGTGCTCATAAATAAACGACGACAAGTCTACTAGTTGATTTATATTCACACTAAGAGCAGCAGTTGTAGTCTGGAAGTTCAAAAGGTAATAATGTATTGCACTCTCTTTTATGGAATTCGAACTCTATGTTCTAGGTTCAGTAGGAGAAGAAGCAGAGTGGATAAGAGATTTGGTGATGTACATTTCACTAACGAGCCTGAAACTGAGTTCTGTTGTTTACTACGACAAGCAGGGTACTAAAATGATTGTTACGAACACTTTATTCAATAGTAAAAGAAGACAACTACGGATGAAATAAGCCCAGTTGACCTCCCTCACAAGTCAAGGGATTACGACCCTAATTGATGTGATGTCAAAAGATAATATTGCAGACATTTTGACAAAAGCTTTAAATAGAGCTCTCACGGTCAAAACATCAGAGGAGATGCAATTAAAATTCATAGAAATATGAAAATTTTCTCATATGTTTATATTTTGATAGTAAAAACATATAGTCGTAATATTCAAACATCTAATAACAGACTAAAAACTCCAAATAATTTTTTGATGAAAACTCAAGATGATTAGATGCTAGTTGTACAACCCCGTATCCGGTCGAGCGGGATCCTCCCCAAACGGCGCACTCGGGACGTACTATGAGCGACGTTGTGGTGCCGCCCCGTTCGAAGACGTACGAGTGCTCGTGCGTGCGTGCGAAGGTTCCATGGGTGTAATCTTTTAATATATAATATATATGCTTATTATTATAATATATATATATATTATATTATATATATATATATATATATATATATATATATATATATATATATATATATATATATATTATATATGATATATTATATAATGATATTATGTGGGAGATATGAGGGGGGAGGGGATTGGACAGGAAAAAGAAAGCAGGCGGGACAGATGAGAAGAGGCAGGTGGATGGGCTCGGGACGGAGGAAAAAGAAAAAACAAAAAAAAGAAAAAAGGAAGCAGGGAAGGATCGGGGCTTGTCCTCTTGCCCGCTAGGGTTCGGTCGCCTGCAGCACCCCCCGATCCCGCGCCGCCTCCTCCTTCTCCGGCCGCCTGCAGCAACACCCCGACCCGGCCGCCTCTATCTCCGGCCGCGAGGAGCAGCAACATCCCGCCCCGGCCGCCTCTTTCTCCGGCCGCGAGGAGCAGCAACATCCCGCCCCGGCCGCCTCTTTCTCCGGCCGCGAGGAGCAGCAACATCCCGCCCCGGCCGCCTCTTTCTCCGGCCGCGAGGAGCAGCAATACCCCGCCCCGGCCGCCTCTTTCTCCAGCCGCGAGGAGCAGCAACATCCCGCTCCGGCCGCCTGCAGCAACACCCCGCCACGGCCGCCTCTTTCTCCGGCCGCGAGGAGCAGCAACATCCCGCCCCGGCCGCCTCTTTCTCCGACCGCGAGGAGCAGCAACATCCCGCCCCGGCCGCCTCTTTCTCCGGCCGCGAGGAGCAGCAACATCCCGCCCCGGCCGCCTCTTTCTCCGGCCGCGAGGAGCAGCAACATCCCGCCCCGGCCGCCTCTTTCTCCGGTCGCGAGGAGCAGCAACACCCCGCCCCGGCCACCTCTTTCTCCGGCCGCGAGGAGCAGCAACACCCCGCCCCGGCCCTCTCTTTCTCCGGTCGCCCGGAGCAGCACCCGACCCCGCCCCGGCCCTCTCTTTCTCCGGCCGCCTGGAGCAGCACCCCACCTCGGCTCTCTCTCTCTCTCAGTTCTCTCTTCGTCGCCACCGCCTAGGGCAAAGCAAGGCCGGCCGGGAGCTCCTCTCCCGGCGCCGCCTACAGCGAGGCCGGCCGGGAGCTCCGCTCCCGGCGCCGCCTACAGCGAGGCCGGCCGGGAGCTCCTCTCCCGGCGCCGCCTACAGCGAGCCGGTCGGGAGCTCCTCTCCCGGCGCCGCCTACAGCTAGGTCGACCGGGAGCTCCTCTCCCAGCGCCGTTTGGAGCTAGGCCAGTCGGGATCAGCTTCCCCGACACCGCCTGAAGTTGTGGAGGCCGGGATCGGCTTCCTCGGTGTTACTTGGGGCCGGGATCGGCCTCGTACAGCAGCGGCCGGCCACTTGGAGCACGGTCGGCCATGGAGAGGCTCGGCGATGGAGGGGAAAATCATTCGGAGCTTTCAACTCTCCCACGGTGGTCGGATTCGGACACGGACAACCACTGCAGATGCTAGACGTGGAGCCTCGGGCAATGAGCGCGGTTGCGGCCCCGCCAAACACGCGTCAAGGGTAACGAAATTTCTACTTGGGCAGGTGAAGCCCTCAGTTTCCATATTTGCATGGAAGCCCCTCTCCACCAACGGGTGGAGGAAGGGAGCTCTCCGACGGGTTGACGTGTACGTCCCCGCAATTAACTGTGTTAGCACCCGGAAGCGTGAGTACGGGTTTAGGCATGCTGTGTGAAGCTCATCCGGACGTGTGAGCCGGATTGGTGATGTTCTGGGGATCCCGGAGAAGACTCCGAGGATGTTGTATATTTTCCATTTGCAGGGAATGCGCACCATAGCCCCGAAAAAGGGGTATGTGCAATGTGTTCAGCCAGCTTATGTTAACCAACTGGCGTTTAGCTGACCGCCGCTTGTCGAGACGTTGACGTACAGGTGTTGCAGTACCAGGCGGGGAGTAGCGGGCTTAAGCCCAAGCTTGTGCCGGCCCTCGAAGGCCTTTTTTATTTATATTGCCGGCCTGCGTGCCGAAGTATGGAATTCATATTCCTGTAATATTCTTTTAATATCTGTGATGCTCTGTTTATGTATGTTTTACTCTTTCCGCCTTGGGCGAGTGGTGTGCTCGTGAACCGCTCGCCCCGTGGGGGCCCCGAGGTGTAGTTGCCGGGAGGCCCCTAATGGCATGTTGGCAGCCTGTTAGTGTAGCGGAATTACGCTGTTCGTGGCCCATTTTGGGCAGCGTGTCGTGAAATTGCTCTGCGAGTTTGCGCCATCATTAGGGCGGGTGAGCAGTATTTTATGTAGACCCAAGGAGACACATCTGGATAGGAGAGAGTTGATCTTGAAATCCTCCTTAGATGTTCCGGTCGGCCAAAAGCGCCCTTCGAAGGTGTCTTAGCTCAGCCTTTGGCTTGGGAGGGGAAGAGTTTGTTAGTCTTCCGGGTAAGCGGTGGGTCCTCCACGCCGAGACCTTGGGTCTGTCCCTTGTGTTCCTAATCTTGTGACTAGATCGTTCGCTTGAGGGTAGTAGGTGCGCGGTCACCCCTCTTTTGGGACCCCGAACTCCACAGAGGTCAAATTTGGCTTCAACACTAGTCATTTCACATTTGATGACTTAACATATTTCTCATTGTAAGTAGATTCGCGAATTATTCAACGAGTAATAGAAAAATGTTATAAAAATTAATCTAACATTAATGATCATAGCACATTATCTCATACTTGATAATGTTGCATATGATGGTGTGTCATATCATTTCACATTTGATGATAAGGTATATAGTAATCATTAATGAGTAAGATAACAATATTCGATTTATTAAAATCAAAACTTGACTGATCCTAGATAAACTGGATAGAGATGCTGACAATGTTATTTCACTGCTGTTACAAGTACTAAGCTCATTTAGATAGATGTAGTTTATTTTAAACGTTACTGCATATGTTTATGAATTCAAGTGGTCTAAACTCAAGAAATTTCTTGCAGACATTGATAGAGATGGAGGAGAGAGAATAGATTTTGACTTTTATGATTATGTACTCTCTAAGTAGAATTGTTACATGTTTGATCTTTTTTACTATGTTTTCAGACTTTTATTACTGAGATGGACTTTTATGTTTGGATGTTTATTTTTATGTTTTTTGCAAAACTCCAATATGTTCAATTGTATTTTCTTTTCAGGATAATATTTAAAGTCTGAAACTTAATACTTTCTACTTTCCTGCACTCCAAAACATAAATGTTATATAGCACAAATATATGAGAGGATTGTTAATGTATATTTGGGCACGTAACGGGTTTGGAGGCTTAACGAATCTGGTTCGGATACTACCCAGGATGCTTCAAGCGATCTATCACTTTACTGTGCAGTGTGATTCAGCGGATGCAAGCACGTCGAGATGCGTGCACATCTCAACGCACACATCTCAAAGTCACTGCACGCATTTCCGCACGAGCTTAGATGTGCTCGCAGTCATTGGATCGCCGCACTGCACAGTAAAGTACAGCTGCTGCACTTTACTATTCTCGGACCCGTTACCGGACACGGATTGTCAAAAAATAGTATAAAAAATTCAGTACTAATTGAACACTATTTAATCTCATTAATTTTAATTATTCATACTTTGATTGTTTATTAGCTCTCAACCTCAAAAAAGCAAAAATAGTTGCTTTTTGAATTATGATAATTACATAATTCCTAGATATGCACAGACAGAAGTTTAGGTGGGTTTGTGGCTGCATATCAAGTGTTGATCGGAAGAGTAAGGTTTTTTTTGGCGTAGCGGTGGCGGGCCCATCCGGCGGTTTCTCCCGTGGCAATCAAATTAGAGGCGGGGAACTGGGATCGAAACGGAGCGGTTTGCTGCATTTTTCAGGGGCGGCGGGGGGAAACGGAGCAAACGCCGTCGGAGTGCGTTTGTTTACCCGCCGTCTGACGGCGTTTGCCCCCAACGGCCGGCGAAAACGTCGCGTCAAACGAAACTTAAGGCTCTGTTTGGCACTGTAATGGTGATCGTAAACACATGAGTTAAATATCATTTGTTAAGATTCACCTAACAAACATCATTCATTTGAACATAAAAGCGAATGAAGTTTCTTAAGTGGACATTAACGAATGACAATTTAACCCTCATGCTCGTGACCACCACCACCATTCCAAACAAAGCCTAAATATCTGCAACTATACTTAGTTTTTGATTCACCCACAAAAAGTTAGATGAGAGACTTAAGAGTTGATTAGATTCAATTAAGATTATCGTAACCATAGAATTCTACTTCAGAAATGGAATCCCTAAAAGGGTGAAATCTATAACAAATTCCATTTGTTTAGAAGAAGATACAGAGCAAGGGAGGAAATCCCAATTTAGGGAAGAAAACTATTGGCGTCCCCGTCATCCCTTTTCTTGATCCCGCTCTCCGCCGAGGGGGCGGAAACGGCTGTGGAACCGACACCGCAGAGATGGCATCTAGACGGCGGAGCCACAATCAGGATCCGGCGGCAGGAGGGACAGGAAGAGTGAGATCCGAGCCACATGTCCACGCAGCCGACGTGGAAGCCATGCCCGCATTGCGGCAGGATCCGAATCTCATCGCCATGCGCAAACTCCGCCAAACAAATCGGGCACTCCGCCAGCTGCTCGTCGGCGACCACATCGAAGGACGTCTTCGGAAGCGACTGCAGCGCCTTCTTCTTGAGCCCTTTGTTTGGCGTGTGGGGAGGCTGCGTGGTTCCTCGTGAAACAGAGAAGGAGCGGCGCAGCCACGCGCAGCGCGCCACCAACGCCAGGCCGAGGACGCAGATCATGGCGCAAAGCATCGCCGCGAGGATGACGATCAAGTCGGAATCCACGGCCGTCGATTCGGGAGATTTCGAGGCGGATGATGCGCCGGAGATCGACCGGAGAAACCTCGTCGCCGGAGGCATACTGTGATTTGAAGTAAAGGGAAAGGGTGGAATGGATTGGCGATTTCTGGTTTGGGGATGGCTTCAGTGGCATTATATACTGAAAGAGCTCTATGAAGATGAGTAGGAATCCACTCTCCTTTCCCCCACATTGGCTTCAGTATTTGGGGCGAAGACCGTTGGAGATTATCATGTTGAAAAAGTTGAGGGAAGATAAGGAATGGAATAGGACGGGTCATGGCTGCCAACAATACTTTCAGAACGGCAATACTTTCAGAACCCGGCTGAAATTCGTTTTACAGAACGTGTGGAAAGTGGAAAGCGCAACACATTCTCTGAGGTTCGTAAAAAGTGCCCGGATATTTATTTATTTATTTGGCCAAATCATGAATTTAGTCTTAAGATTTGGGACTTTTAAATCTTTGAGATTTGTTACACTCCGCGGATTAGGGGTGTTCAAAAAATAACGGAAGAATCGGAATCGAACGGAGCGGTTTGGGTCGGCTCTTAGGTGTCTCGGTTTGATTCTCGGTCCAAAGTTTCCAGAACCAACCACTTGGTTCGGTTCTCGGTTCTTACATTCGGGTACCCAGAACCGACTCGAGAACCGATTTATTGAATTTAGATATCAAAAATATATTTGTGATGACGAAGATGTTTTTGAAAAAGATTGATGAATAATTAACATGATAGAAGTGTTTCATGTGTAATTTTATAAACTATTTGCTCATGTTTTGATAATGTTAAATTTTTGATTAATTGTGATAATCTTTGAATATTAAATGTCATATGATAATTGATAAGATTATTAAATGTATTTTGTAATTTAAGAAACTTTGATGATTTTGAAGTCGTGCAATCTTAAGGTCTCGTAGTTTCTTTGATTTATAAATGTTGCGGACTAACTCGGCGTCCCGGTCGGACCGGAATAAATTGGACCGCCTTAGCTTTCAGGACGATCGAGCGCGCACACAGTCAGTGAAAAGAGAGAGTTGACATAATAGATTTTAACGTGGAAAAACCCCTCAACTGGGTAAAAAACCACGTGACCGGATCTGTGCCGGTCAAAGTCCACTATCAGGTTGCGGTTACAATATGTTCAGAGAATCGAAGGCGACAGGCCGCTGACAGGAAATCAGCCAACTTCTTGCTAGAATGGACTGCGGAGCAACCCCCAAGTCGACCAGTCCAAGAGAGGGCTTCGTACTAATCAGGGGGCTCTGCTCATTGTAGCGTTTATCAATTTTACTTTCCTATGAATTTTTCATGTAAATTTCACAAGAACAGTCTCATGACTATAACTCTAATAACTTTAAAAGTTTTCTTATTTCAAGACTAGAAGGCGAGCATCATCCGTGCGATTTGAAATGTATACTCACTTCGCCCAAGTACAAAGGCGTCCATTTACATTTACAGCAACTGCTCCTGGGTAGCGCGCTCCTTACAGTAACTCAACTGCCTTCGGGCAGCACGCTCCTCACAACAACTGCCTCCAAGCAGCGCGCTCCTCACAACAACTACTTTCGGGCAGCGCGCTCCTCACAGCAACTTCCTCCGAGTAGCGCGCTCCTTCCAGCGACTACCTCCGAGCAGCGCGCTCCTCACAGCAACTGTCTTCGGGCAGCGCGCTCCTCATAGCAACTGCCTTCGGGCAACGCGTTCCTCACAGTAACTGCCTCCGCGCTCATTATAACAACTGTCTTCGTGCAGCGCGCTCCTTACAACAACTGCCTCCAAGCAGCGTGCTCCCCACAACATCTGTCTGCAGGTAGCGCGCTCATTACAGCAACTGTCTCTGAGCAACGCGCTTCTCACAGCAACTGCATTCGGGCAGCGTGCTCCTTACATCAACTACCTTCAAGCAGCGCGCTCCTTACAGCAACTGTCTCCATGCAACGCGCTCCTTGTAATACCTGGATCACATATTTACATTCTCCAACAATGCTCTCTTGAGCAGCCACCGAGGCTCAGGCAAAAAGAAGAAAAAGAGAGCACAATCATAACAAAAAAAATACAAAGTACATGCGTAAACGCTCCAATCAAGAATCGTCGAACAATAAAGACAACATACAAAATACCAGACTAGAAAAGTAAAACATGCAAACACACTAATACAAGAAGTTGGCGCCGCTATATATCAGCCACATCAACATCAGAACTCTCGTCACCAGAGATATCATCAAAGCTAAGGCCGGATACGTCGCATCCTAAGCTCCTGCCAACAAGACGAAATGGCTTCGAGACTCCATGTCTAAGGGCCAGCTCTCGAACGTCTTCCTTCTGAGGCTCCACCTCCTTGCTTTAGATCTCATCACGAACTTGCTTGTTAATCAAGCAACGATGTCACATATAATCCAGAGACTCCATGTACTTCTCAAATCCAGCAGCCTTCAACTCTGACACACAGTTATCAGAAGATAATGCCTCCACTTGTGCCTTCGCCGCACAAAGCTCTATCTCTAAACGGGAAGTCTCCTCTTGAGAGCGCTTCGGCATCTATATAGTTCTTTCCAACATAAATTTCTCCACCTCCAAAGATGCTCAAGTCTCCTCCAATTCCGTCTTTAGCTCCGATCCAATCCAGCGAAAGCGAGAAACGTCTCGGTCATGGTCATCCCTCGGAGTGACAAGAGAGCCCGCCACCGCTCGAAACTTCTCCTGGAGGGCCAAATACCCGTCCTTCAAACTCACGTAATGATCATTCCAGGTAACAACAATTTGAACTTGAGCCTCAATATGCAAACAAAAGACGGAGAAAATTCAGCACAACACAACAATAAAAAAGAGCCAAGAATAATCAAGCTCGCTTACCACTTCATTCATCGCCTTCAAAGAAGAAGATAGCCTCGGAGCCGCCGCCTCCGCAGCAGAAGATTGGGGGGCAGATGATCCAAGCACCTGTACCTCGGGAGGTGAACCGTCACGACCACCTGAAGGAGAGTCGCCACCCAGAAAAGACAAACAAGGCGCCACGCTACCACTACCCCGAGAAATTAAAGTGGCCTTTCGTTTCCGATTACAATCCAAAGATGTCTCAGCAGTCCGCCCAGAGTCTGAAGAAATGTCACATCGAACAAGCGTTTCTCTTCCACAAACGAAAAAATACTGAACAGACGGTTCGCCAACTCGGAAGGCTCTGAAATTCAAGCACCGGAGAAAACTTTCGCTCTCTCCCCTTTTGATGACGGCAATTATCAGACAATGCGTTCTACAGCTCCGACAAGCCCAAATAAAGTATTTTTTATGATGGCGGTCCGTCTGAATCTCAAAATCAAGCCAACTCTTGTTACTATGAATCTCCACATGCTCACCACCATCAGAGCGAACATCGCACCAATCACGGAGACAGTCCAAAGAAAGTTTTCCGTCATGATCGCGAAAGAAGACAACCAACCGCAAGAGGCGTACTACCCACAAGGGAGTAAACTAGGAAATCGGCACGCCGCAGAATTTCAGAATCTCGATCACTTCCTCGCATGGGGAGAACCGGAATCCCGATCTCAAGGTGGTCTCGCAGATCGTCAACCAGCCACAAGGAGGATTTTGGACCCTCTCCTCAACACACAGTATCTTCACTTCAAGGTCGACAGGCAGGCCGAACCTCCTCCTCCAAATTGCAACATGATCCTCGGTAAGGGAGGAGCGAAGACGAATCGGTCAAGCAGTATGCTTCGAGCCCTGTCACGAAAAATTAAAAATAAATTTAGAATAAAAAGTCTGCAAATCAAAAGTCATCCACCTCAGTCATGCACAAAAAGGCGCGTCACCCGATAGAATCAAAAATACACGACGCTCCCGAGCACGCATGCACACCGGACACCCAGACGCGCACGTGCCCGCCCGGAGCAGGCCCCTACGCGCTGTCTTGCATGCGTCCGCGCGCGCGCATGCTCGCGCGCAGCCAAGACCACACACGCTCATTTGCGACCCTGCGCATGCATCCGCGCGCACCATCGCGATTACGGGTGCATCAGCTTCCTTCCTCAGGCACATTCATCGCCTCTCCTCCATCAAAATATATTCTAACATTTTTACCCGAATTTGCAGGGTGTCACTACTTGCTATCTCAAGTCCAACACCGTTCGTCATCGTCGTCGTCGTAAAAGATGAGCAAAAAAAGATCCTTATCTTTCTTCATCTGAAGCGGTCTCGTGCAACAAGGATATGAGAGGCAATTGTTGTGGATGAGACCCATTTTATAATATTAGGTTTGCATATAACCACACTCATAATCTCCACCTCAAAAGAAATGGGATCATGGGATTGACCGCTCGCGCGATCACCGCGCCCGATCCCTCGCGCACTGATCTCATCATGCGTAGTGGGCAAGCCATTGCGAGCCCCACCTCGTCGGCGGCGGGTGGCCGACCTCCTCCTCGGTCGCCGACCGCTCGCCCCCTCTCGTCGCGTCAGCCCCGGCCGTGACCGAGGGAGCGGTCGACCGGGCCGCGCCTCCCTCGGCTGTCGGCCGGGGCCCAGGCGGGTGGTCGCCCGGGCCGCTCCCTCCCTCGGCCGACGACGCGGCCGTCCGAACCACTCCTCCCCAGCCGTCGTTGGCAGTCTTCCCATCGCCGGCGAACTCGGCGGCAAGTTCACCGGCCGCCCGTGGAGTCCTGCTCCAGTCGTCCGATTGGTTGGAAATGTCCCCAGCGTCTGATTTGCGTGTAACCACTCACTAACCACCGGGTTAGTGGAGGGATTTAATTAATAATTTTATGATTTATTTAAATGGTCTCCAAATAGCAAAATTAATATCCTAATATGCGCATTTAAACTATAATGAAAATAATCATGGTGGTGGCTCTGGTGTGCGGATTGCCGCGTAATCATCACCTGGAGTCTATAAAAGGAGCCTCATGCCTCCTCATTTTTCACATTTTTCCTCTGATTCTTCTTCTTCCTCAGGTTGGAGCTCTGTCGAATTCCTCCTACGAGCAGCATCCCAGCCGCACCCGAGCTACAAACGAGTCAAGTCAAAGCCCCCAGACGAAGCCAAATCTCTCAAGTTCCAAGTAACCCCCGCAACCGCAAGTTCAGGCGCTCCACTCCCACGTTCAGAATTAGCAAGTCGCTAACCGAAGACCACCAGCGCGAAGCGCAATTTGTAATAACTCTCGGTGCGACGGTCTGTCGTCCGCCGTGTACCAAGTGTTCTCTCACCCCCAAAGCTGTAACGAGAGGCGGTCTGTCACCCTCGATTTCACAGACAAGTTGTAACAACCAGAAAATAGTGGAGTTTGACCGGCACAGATCCGGACACATGATTTTTTACCCAACTGAGAGGTTTGTCCACGTTAAAACCGCGTGTGTACAATCGTCCTACTTTAATGACTGTGTACGCGCTCGATCGTTTCGAAAGCTAAAAAGGTTCAGATTATTTCGATCCGACCGAGACGCCGAGTTAGACCGCAACAACATATTTTATGAGTTAGAACTTAGAACTGGGAATACAAATTAATAAATAATATACAAACTTTTATCCATTAAAAACCCAAAACAAATATTATTTTATATTAATTGTAATAAAAGTTATTTATATATCAACTTATTATGATTATTATATATTTCAGAATATTCTCTTTCCTAGTCGATCCTGTCCAACAATTCCCCGCGATTCCTCCACTTCACCCGAGTAACGATGCAGAGGATAACTCTCGTCTCTGCAAATAAAACCCTAATACCTTCGTATCTGCTCTCCTCCTACCTCCGATCAAAGCTAAGTTTCTTCCCATCTTCTTCTCCCCCTCTCCGGTCAAATACCAATTTCCAGAAATCTCTCGTGTCCGCTTCTTCTCCCTCCGGCGCCGCCACTTCAGCTAATAGCATCCACCTACGCCATCATAATGAAGAATCTCCACAATCTCTTTCTAGTAAGGAATCCTCGGACTCAATCCCTAACATACCTTCTCTTCTTCACCTTCTTTCGTTCAAATTATTCCACATTTCTATGAATTTCATCTTGGCATTGCAGATTGGGGAGACTTCACTGCGCGAGTGTCCGGCGAGTGGGATGGATTCGGCGCCGAATTCAGCGCTGAAGGGAAGCCAATCGAGCTTCCGGAATTCGTTGTGCCCAATGCTTTTCGAGAATGGGAAGTGGAAATATTCGATTGGCAAACTCAATGCCCCACGCTGGCTTCGCAGACGATCGAGCCCCTGTTCTTCTACAAACTCGTCAAGCTTCTCCCAGCCGTGGGTTGCGAGGCCGACGCAGCTACTCGATATAGTGTCGATGAGAGGATCGCCGGAGGTTCGGAGAACAACGCTGCGGCATTTGGATTTCATCCCAGTGGTAGATACATCTGCGTTTGGCCGGTGGATGGATTTGGGGGGAAGAGGATGTTGGAATTGGAGCATTGTTTGGTGAATCCTAAGAATTGGGAGGAGAGAATGAGGGTGATTCAGGTGGTTAGGATTGAAGAAGGAATGGTGAGTTTGGAGAAGATTTGGGGGTTTTCAGAGCATTGGGATGGCCCTTTCAGGAATGGAGTGCAGCTTGGTGGATGCGCCATTAAGGAAACTGGTTTTGCCTTGACTGATCCAGTTGAAGATTCAGAGATTGTGGGGGAATGGGAAGGGAGGGAAAGGTTCTCAATTGGTGGATTAGCGGCTGAGCAGAAGGTAATTAATTGTTCTTTTCAAAGGTTAGAGGCGATAAAAACTTTGAAATGTTTGGCAAATTTATACTCTTCATGATTAATTCCAGTCACTCATGCTATTCTTTGCCTTTAGCATCTTCTCTTCATATTTTTTTTAAAAAATCAAAATTTTATTGAAAATTAATAATTTTCAATGCAGAGAAGATGCGATAATCTCAACTAAGATGGTTTGGACACGTACAAAGAAGACCATTAGAGGCACCTGTTAGGCATTGCGAGAGTCTAGTCACTAGGCATGTTAAACGAGGGAGGGGTAGGCCAATAAAGACTTGGAATGAAATTATAAGGGAAGACATGATGTACTCAGGCATTAGTGAGATTATTACTGACAAGCCATTATACTTAGCATATCACTAAATTAGCATATTACTTTTCATGCTGAGAAAATCGTCATAAGCTTCGTCTGATTTATGGCTAGTTCCCTATTCTTCCTCATTTGGATTCTTCATCAGTTCTAGTCATCAGCCCATAGCAGCAGTTGTTTTCTTCTTCATCCACTCATGTATCACCATCTTACTGTGATAGAGGGTGTAACGACTCCATCCGTTCACCGGTATATACTACAAGGTCCGGCCGGGGCCCCACAGCATAGACCATAAAACAGGTTGGGAAGTCACGTAGTGATACCAGAGTTGTGCATCCTAACTCATTGCATTCTAGCGGAAGACTATAACACGAAGCTGAACTCACACACATGAATGTCCACCATATAAAAGCTCCATATTTATATAAACAGGAATCGTAGCAAATACAAAGTCAACTGGCCTTATGGCCTTACAGGACTTTACACAACAGTGGTCTCAAACATTGGCGCGCATGCCGACCACGTATAATTAAATATAGTATTTTCATTTAGCTTTTGAGTGCTAGCAGTAGCAGCAGCAGCGGCAGGAACTTCAGCCTTTATGCGTCCTGCTTGGCTCTTCAGCACCTGCACAGGGACAGCCCACCCAACGGTGGCAAACAGGCAACGGTCAGCATTCAGCTAATCAAATTATAACGACCTCACCCCTTTTCCGGGACGGTGGTATTCCTTCCCTGCAGGCACAGCATTGCACAGGCAAATATGTATATCATCCATTGTGCTCTCACGCACATATATTCCATCACAACCATCAGCCACGCGGCCCGACGATTCGTGCACTTAGGGCACATTCTTGGTGTACCGGCGAATCAGTTGCCCACAACCGTATCAGGGTCGCAACCCAACGGTAAAACATTGAGCATTTTCTCCATGCCGTACAACCGGAGATTATAGTCTTAGTGAACCGGGATTGGCCCGTAGCCCCCCATTGTATCACGGTGCGCAGGCCTAAGACTCTCGCAATGCGCTCAAACATACCGCACTTTCAGGTCTCACGTCGGACGGACATAACGCAGGTCGGATCATCCACCCCCCATTGCTCAAATCGCATTGTCATCACCGAGTACGGTGTACTCGCGGCTAAATCAAAGGCGCGAGTCGGTTTCACCTTACCTTTTTGGCATAAAGCCTGGGTGTTTTCCTGGGCACACCAGTACTTACTATCACACTCATTCGTATCATAACATCAGAGGGTCTTTGCTGGGCACATCAGTACTTCCTGGTACTCTCCTTCACAGGTACAACCCCACAATTATCACAAATGTCAAGGGTACTTTCCTGGCATACCACGTCAGTACTTCCTGCTACTCCCCTTCACAGGTGTCACCCATGAACATCAAGCATTACAAAGGGTATTTCCTGGATTGTCAATCCAGTACTTCCTGCTACTCCCCTTCACAACGCCACATTGAAGGGTCAAGCAAGAACATGGTTCCACTCACTTAAACAAGGAACGGTCGGGAACTTCGCTCAGCTCACCCAACAATTCTTGGACCAATTCATCGCCAACCGCCGCATTGCTAAGGACCCATCTCATCTCTCTGGGATCCGCCGGAGCGGGGGAGAGATCCTTAAAAAAATTTTCCGTTGGTTCACTTCCGAAGAAAGGGAGATCCCCGGGGTCGACCTAGAGCTCCTGCGCGGAGTCTTCCTCGGAGGACTCCGGCCTGGAGGATTCTACTCCGCCTTGATGAGGGAAACGGTCCCCAACTACCCAAACCTAGTGCACCGCGTGGAAGCCCAGATCGCAGCCGACAAGGCAATTAAAGCTCATCAGCAACAGTTTGAAGGGAAGATAAAGGGGAAGAGAAAGGAGCCGTCCCCGAGGCGTCAAGAAGAGCACAGGGCCAACCCATGCCAGCAAGATCGCCATGAGAATCGACCTCCCAGACTGTACCAAGAATACATGCCGCTCAATACCTCACCCACCAACGTACTCTACACAATCCGGAACGACCCAACACTACGGATGTCGCGAGAAGCCATGGTGGGTAAGGGAGATCGGGCAAAATACTGCGAGTTCCACAAAGGAACGAGTCACTCCACCGAGGAATGCATCAAATTAAAGGACGAAATTTAGCGGCTCATTCGACGGGGAATACTCGGAAGATTTCTTCAGGACCAGACGAGGGACCCACCAGGCCAGTAAATGAGGGAATTGCCACATGTACGCCAGGTAGCTCATGGGGGCAGACCAGTCGTGGGAACGATTAAAACCATAGTTGGGTCCCCATTCGCCACCATAAACTCCATCGCACAGATCATGACCAATCAAAGCGCATTGGGAAAGGAGAAGATCAGCTTCGGGGACGAAGATCTAGAAAGATTGTTGACACCGCACAAGAATCTGTTGGTTATAACTGTCGAGATCGGCGACCCGAGCTTCCGCGTCAAGCGAATATTAGTTGATAACGGAAGCTCAGTCAACGTGCTATTCATGTCGGCTCTCCAAGGAATGAGCATCCCTAGGGAAAAACTCCTGCCGACAACAGGCTCAATCTACGGATTCGACGAAGAACCAGTCCCAATCAAAGGAACAATTCCCCTCCCAGTCACACTGGGAGAGTTCCCAAAGTAGGCAACCCACCAAGTTCAGTTCGTGATTGTAGAGACAGAGTCGCCATATAACGTGATCTTCGGCCGCCCGCTCCAGACAGTATTTGGGGCAATTCTTCAATTCCCCATCTCGCCATGAAGTTCATCACGCCCACAGGAGTCGGTGTCGTCAAAGGAAACCAGGAGGCTGCTCGGGCATGCTACCTACGACAAATGTGCCCTAGGCAAGGTGCGCCCCCATTTACCGGTAGAGCTCGAGCATGTGGGGCAGGTGGGCCCTAGGTCGAAGAACTACAAGACTGGAATCGGGCGGCAATGCCTTGCTATGTTCCGTCTTCTTAGTTTTACTATTTCGTTAAACTTAAAGCAACAACTACTAAACTCTATAAAGTCACAAGCATGTACTCATGCACTGATTATTGTTGTTTCCATTTAATATACATACATTATGCTTGCTTCTAACATTGCTATTACAAGAACAGGATAGGGACGAACCCTCGCAAACTTCCCATTGTCGCGGATCGAAGGTCTGCTCTTCTCCTCTGCAATAGGTCGAGGCTTATGCTAGGGTTCACGCCCCCTACAATTCTCTGGGACCAAGTCCCTGCGACCTCCCACTGTCGCCGATTGAAGGCCTGCCCTTCTCCGCTGCGGTAGGTCGCGACATCGCTAGGGTCTGCCCGCTCACGTTCGTCGGCGGTTCAAAGGTTTGTCCTTCACCGTCACTCTGGGACCAAGTCCCTGCGACCTCCCACTGTCGTCGATCGAAGGTTCACCCTTCTCCGTCGCGATAGGTCGCGGCATTTCCAGGGTCTGCCCCCTCACGTTCGTCATTGGTTCGAAGGTCTGCCCTTCACTGTCTCTCTGAGACCAAGTCCCCGCGATCTCTCACTGCCTCCGATCGAAGGTCCGCTCTTCTCTGTTGTGGTAGGTCACGGCGTCGCTAAGGCCTGCCCCGCTCGTGTTCACCAGCAGTTCGAAGGTCTGACCTTCACCGTCTCTCTGGGACCAAGTCCCTGTGATCTCTCACTGCCGCCGATCAAAGGTCCTCCCTTCTCCGCCGCAGTGAGAGGTCACGACATCGTCAGGGCCTGCCTCCCTCGCGGTCGCCCAGGTTCGAAGGTCCGCCCTTCACCAACACACTCAGCGACATCCCCCAGCCTGGTAAACCCGACCTCTCACTGCCCAGTTAGAAGCGTTCTCCCTTCGCCCTGGTAGTAGATCGCAGAACCGTCTGGGTCTCGTCACAGTCAGCCTCAAAGGAATGTCGTAAAGTTTTCCGCACAAAGATAGCGGAGCCAGCATCATAACGCAGAGATCTGATGTAACAAAGTAAGGAAACAAAGTTCAAGCACAAATACGCACCAAACACAATACAAGAACAATGAAAGTATGATACAACAAAGCTGGAGTCTACTCCTCATCAAACTCAATGTACTCATCTTCCGAAAGATCGTCAAAGTCAAGATCAGAGAGGTCACACTCGCCCTTGTGAAATATCATCCGGAGGGTATTCGCCATCCCGCGGCGAAATGCCACCTCTTGAACATCGGCAAGCTCGGCTCCACCTCCCTTATCCAGACCTCCTCACGGATCTCCTCTGACAACAAACAACGGTCCTGCTTGAAGTCAATTGAGTTCTTGTACTCTGTCACCTCAGTCGGTTTCAGCTCAGCTAGTCGCTCCTGCGAGGAAAGACGTCCCACCTCGGACTCTAAGCGAGCAACACCTCTCAGAACATTCTCCACCAGAGACTTCTCAGACTGAAGCTCCTCCCGCCTCAGCTTCAAGTCCGACTCGATCTGTCGGAAGCGAGATAAATCGCGCTCGCGCCTCCCCCTCAAATCAAAAAGGGAGCTCTCTGCACCCTGTAGCTTCTCCTGAAGAGAGAGGTACTCGTCCTTCAAGCTGATGTAGTAATCATTTCAGGTAAGAGCAATCTAAGCTTGTATACCAATCTGCAACAAAAAGGCAAGGTGAGTCAAGTCAGAAGACAACAATGGTGAACTCAGGTCAAGTAGCTGACTTATCACATTGTTCATCGCCGCTAAAGACGAAGAAACGCGCTTACCCTTTGGTTGGGGGATAACAGGAGCCCCCTCGTCAGGAACCTGGGGGGTAGAAGAATCTAGCACCTCAACATCCGGATCACCGGACGGAGCCCCGTCAACTCGAGAACTGCAAGGGGCAGCCTCCGAACACCCATTTGGCTGACTGGCAGGTCGACGCATGGAAGTCGATTCGCCGCGACCCTCAAATACTAACTTCCTCTTCTGATCACGACCCAATGAAGCAACAACAGAGCGTCCCGGATCCACAAAGAGACCACACGACAATAGACGTTTCTCCTCCACGAACAGAGAATTGTTGAAAAGGGGATTCACCAACTCATGGGGCTCCTCAAATCCAAGCATCGACACAAACTCCCACTCACGTCCTTTCATCTGGCGGCATCAATCAGGGAGGGTGCTCCAGAGCTTCGGCCATTCCAAACGATTGCGAACGTACCCATACACTGTCTTCCCATGACGCATGTCTGTCCGGCTTTCAAACACCAACCAACTCTTATTGTTATAAACTTCGACACAGCCACTGATATTAGAGCGCATGTCTCACCAGTATCTGAATATCTCCAACAAAAACATCGAGTCATGCTCCCGAAAAAAAAGACAATTAAACCCATAAGGCGTGTCATCGCGAACGGGGTGAACTGCGATGCTGGTACCCCGCAATGCTTCAAGATCTTCGTTATCTCCTCACATGGTGGCAACCAAAGCCCAGCTTTCTGATGCAACCTGCGTCACTTCGTTTTTATTATTATCCACATGTATTTTTATTTTTGTAACGCACGTTTTCACGCATTTTTGGTTTGTTTTGTAACATCGAGTTGTTTCGCGCATGCTTCGAGCGCTTTTGTGTATTTTTGTATCGCGTCTGTTGTTCGCGCAATTTTTGTTTATCTCGTTAGGGTGACCGACCAACGAGACCCTGAATGCATAGGTCCGGTAATTTAGGCGATAAGTTAGTTTAGGGCAAGCCTTATATTAATTAACTATTCAAATATAATATTAATTTTTCCAAAATCTGAAATGGTTTTTTTTTAAATGAGAAATAGTTGAAGTCATGCCCCACTCTTTTTATCAAATCTTAAGCCCTCTTCAAAGTCCATTATTCCTAAAAAGAAAACCCTAATCCCCCCCTAATAAAATCAGCCTCCCCCTTCCTGTTTACCCGGCTGGATTAAAGAATTGAACGATCCCCTTTTTGGATTCGTTCGGTTCCAAAATCAGCCTCCCCCTTCATGTTTACCCTGACAACACTTAGCTCGTTTTATCCGTTTAAAATAGTCCGTGAATTTCTCTCGCGCCACAATTATTTTAATCGTTCGCATTTAATTATCATTGAAAACTACAGCCCCCCACTTTGGTTCACATCACTTTCAAGGAAGACTCGCATGACGTCATCCATCCCACCAGAGGGCTCTGTACCTGCTGCCCAGCATGGGGAATCCTGATATCGAGGTCGAAAGGAATGTTGTAGCGCCATTTCCAAGAAGCAATCTGCTCTGTCGTAAGCGAGAAGCGCATTCGCATCGGTCTACCTGAGACAACACGCCTTGGAGCTGAACAAGGACGCACATTGAAGCAACCAAAGGGTGAAATCAAAAATTTGGCCAAGGACGGCTCAAGGCATTACGGAATCTCACACACCGCATAGGACTTCGCACAATGCGAGCAAAGGCGCACCGCAAGCACAGGGGCACACCCCGCACGCGCAGATGCGCGCCCCGAGCGACGGAGCGCACCACGCACGCGCTCGCGGACGCGCGCTCGCAACGCACCTGCGCGCGCGGTGCACCACGCGTGCGGGCTGCACACGGGTGCGCACCCCGTGCGAACACGCGTCGGACCGCACCCCGCTCGTACAGTGCGCGGGGTGCACACCCCGCAAGCACGCATCGCGCGCGGGGGCGCACCCTGCGCGCCCTTCGCGCGGAGTCACTCCCGCGCGATCGTCCACTGCGCGCGGGAGTGCGACCCGCACGCCCATGCACTGCGCGCGGCTACGCACCCCGTGCGCGTGCACGCCCCTACACTCAGATGGCCTCCAAATGCGCTCCATACATCTACCGTACCTTTTCGGTCCCAACCGCGCCTTCTCGTCCCTCTTCATTCGCTACCGCCATGAGAACCAAGGCTAGCCAAAGGATGAAACTCCACACACTCCTCTCACTTCAGCTCTAGGATCTGTGGGCTTTGGGGGGTATATGATGGGGTTGGCCCCAATTTATAGAGAATGACGGGTTGCAGATATCGATTTTCCCACTCCCCCCACTTGCATAGTTTGAAGTTCGCGCACAAACCGCCGCACGCACGATCCACGCGCCCGTTCTGCGCGATAACTATCACGCACGGGATCCCAACCGCCGTGATCCCGTGCACCGGCTGCCCCTCTTCCGCCACCCGGTGCGGGAGGCCCCGGTCGCCCAAGTATGGGTGGATTCGGCCACCCCTAGGCCACCCGACGTGGGACGGCCTCGGTTGCGGCCGGCCTCGCCGAGGCCGGCCGCCTCGGGGCTAGTCTCGGCCACGGTCGGCCACGCAAGGGGCCGACCGCCCTTGGCCGCCCACGCATGGGCGGCCTCGGCTTAGGCCTCCCGGTGAGGGGTGGCCTCGCTGAGGCCGGCTGCCTCCTATGTAGCACGGGGACAAAACGGGATAAGAGATATGGTACGAAACGGATACGAGAAATGTGATTTTTTAAAAAAATAAGGATACGGTAAACGTTATTAATTATTTTTAATTATTTTAATATAAGTATTAATTAATATAATAATACTTATTAATGATACAGGATGAAACATGTAATAATAACAAAACAGATTGAACTTAGCAGATAAACTTATCCATCCAAATCAAATCAATGACCAATTAAATTACCTATTAACCAAGTAACCAAAATATAAAAACTTACCTCAAGAAATAAATAACATATAATATCAAATTTAATAGCATACAATTTTGTCAGAAAATAAAAAAGTTTAAGTGCCTCCTCTACATAAAATAATCAAGATGGTCCTCCAGTACATCAGAAAATTAATAACATACAATTTTGTTATCATCACAAACAACTCTTGAATAGAGTCAAAATCTCATGTAACATCAAATGATCATTATTTCGTTACATGCACATGCAAAATAACAAATTTAAGAATTAAACATTCTCTATAATAGCAATAACTTCATCATCTTCTTCAATAATCGAAAGCTCCAACCTTGGTTCATCAAGCGATAGATTAGCAATTTTAAGTGTGCCTACATCTTCAAATGACTCGAAGTCATCACCCGCATTATCTCACAATATATACTTTCCTTCATTGTATTTTTGATCTCTTCTACAAAGAAGTCGAAGATTGTTATGGATGTTTATTAAATCTTCCACACATTGTGGTGTTATTCTATTCTTTTTCATTGAATGGATAAAGGAGTAAGTACTCCAGTTTCTCTTGGCACATGAAGAAGATGATGGTTGTACTAATAGCTTCAATGCAATGGTTTGAAGTGAAGGGGCTGGCGAGGCATGATTTATCCACCAAGTCTTTGGATCTAAGAGATAACAATTTCGTAGATGATTCGCTGCATTTTTAAGTATCCGTGCTTCGTAGATGATTTCCTCCAATAAAAATTTCTTATTAGATTGAAAGGCAACCCGCCGAATAAAATGCCCTGGCAACTAAAGCATCTAAATGAGCTTTGTCCTCATTCTTGAATGCACTCGAAATTGGATTTTTTTCTCTACCGCTTGGATCGTCATTTCTTCTCCGCTTACCACCAATACTCCCAATACTTCCAATTCCACTTGATGAACTTGGAGCTGCCGGTATAAATTTTGGAAGTCGTCGCTCCATAGGCTCTTGAGTATCTTTATCTTTCTTCAACATGTCCTTGTATGCGGAAGCCGGAACCTTGTTACATGCTCCGATTCCGCTACTCTTGATCAACAATAAATGACCTTTCACGCAAGTGTATGAGCTTTTGAAAGACTTACCACAGAAATTACATGTCCAACTATACTTCCACCTTCTTAAGTTAACTTGTTCCCTCTTGTCACATATTTCCAAAGAGGCTTTTCGTCATTTTCAGTAATGTTGCTACTTGAATCCATGTTATGGAAGATAAGACCTAATTTAAACAACAATGAAATTCATAACAACAATTAACAACATATATACAATGCATATCCGAGAAAACCATCAGAAAATTCATAGCAACCATTTATTGAAGTTAGAAAACCATCAGAAAAATCATTTATTGATTCATCATGCAAGGAGTAAAGAATATAACAGTCACAAATGTATTTGCATGTAAAGATTATAACAGTCAAAAATGTATTTGCATGTAAAAAATATAACAGTCAACATGTAAAGAGTATAATAGTCAACATATATCATCATATAATAGTCAAAGAAGAAGAAGAAAAAGGAGGAGGTCACTTACGAGGAGGATCTAGAGCGCCGAAACTTATCTGGATCTGGAGCAACGGGATTACGACAGATAATCAGTCAAAAGCTTATCTGGATCTGGATATGTTCAAAGGTCCAGATAATCAGTCAACGGAAGAAGAAGAAGAAGAAGAACAGACAGAATAAGAAGAAGAACGGGTAGAAGAAGAAGAACGGACAGAAGAAGAAGAAGAACGGGCAAAAGAAGGAGAAGAAGAACAGGCAGAAGAAGAAGAAGAACGGGCATAAGAAGAAGGAGAGGAGCAAGAACAAGAAGAATGGGTAGAAGAAGAAGAACATGCAGAAGTAGAAGAACGGGTAGAAAAAGAAGAACGAGCAGAAGAAGAAGGAGAAGAAGAAGAGCTGCATGTAATGGAGCGGGAGCGAGATACCTAGAGACGAAAAATGAAATGCGAGATTATATATGGGCGTTTCTCGTATCTAATACACGTCCATGTCGATACATAGAGCATTTTTAAGTATACGTGCTTCGTAGGATGCCTCGAGGCCGGTCTCAGCCACAATCGGCCCCTCAAGGGGTCGGCCGCTCTAGGCCGCCCGCGCAGGGGCGGTCGTGGCTGTTGAAATTTGTGAAGTGGAAGTGGTTGACGGGACAGGCCGGGCGGCCTGGGCGGACAGCGTTGGCGGACTAGGCGGACTGGGCGGACTGTTGTGTGCGGCCTGGTGGAAAGTCTAGTGGAAGCCGGCTGTTCTGAGCGGGTTGTTTGCATGAAGTCCGCGGACTGTGCGGCCTGGTATCTGCGGATAGGGCGTTGGGCCGTTGGCTGGTTGATTTAGCCAAGGAGCGGCCTGAGCGGATAGAGGCTTGCGGACTGGTGCATTGCTCAGTGGCCGTGGTGCAAGCTTGTGCTTACCGGCGGTTTGGCTCTTGTCCGCGGGAAGCTTGCGGACTGGCGTGTCCGCGGTATGGGCTGTTGCAGACTGGGCTTAGAGCTTGGCTGAGGCCTTGTCGAGCTCTGGTGTTACAGCAGGTGCTTTGCTGTGGTCTTTGGGCGGACTGATGTGTGGAGTCCGGCAGGTGGCCATTGCGTTGGACAGGTTGCGAGGTTCTTGCGGACTCAGCCTTTACTCAGGAGGAGTGTGGCGGACTGCTTGATGGTTGGCGGACGGGATTTTATGTCCGCCATGCTCGCATTGGCCTTTGATGGTTTTGGACTTGGTCACACTCTGTGCCAAGACCATGGTGTCCGCAGTATCCGCCAAGTCCGCTGTTGACCGGGCGGACTGTTGTTATCTGCCTTTGGTCGTGGACTTGTGGCGGATTGAGGCTTGAGTCTTGCGGACTGTCTCGGGTTTGTGCGGTCAGCCATTGAAGGGGGTTGCTGTCCTGCAGTGGTCGGAGGCTTTGCGGGCTAATGCCTTGTCCGCATAGCTTAGGCGGACTGAAGTGGGTTCGCCAATGTTGTCTTGCTCCTGGCGGTTTTCCTTGGTATCCGGCTAAGTCCTTGCGGACTCGGCGGACGGTGTTTTGCTATCGCGCGGGCTAGGGCGGTGTCGCTATCTCTTGGGCGGTGACCACACTCCTCACCTCGCCTATAAATAGGACCCCCCCTGACAGGTCTACTGTAACTGAGTGAACAGTAAGTTGGGTTCGGCGAGGTGCTGCGGTCTCAGTTTTTCTGTCCGCGCGGATTGATTCAGGGCTGACGGTTTGCTGTGTGCAGGTCGCGCGGGTAGCTTCAAGGAGCCAGGAGTTTGGCTTTGACTTCGGTCAAGTACTTGGAAGTGTGCGGTCTCTGCGGATTCAGCAGGTCGCTCTGCGGCTTGTCAGTTCTCTGTTTCAACTTTGTCAGCTTCAATAACCTGTCCGCCGGTCTCAGGCGGGTAGGCGGTTTGTTCCTCAGTTCATCAGCAGGAGGCGAATAACGGTGTGTCCGCGCGGCCTTGCGGCTAAGGCGGACTCCGTGGCTATTCGGCGGATTGCAGCTTAAGTTCGGGCGATCTCAGCGGACTCGGCGACCTCGACGACCTCGACGGTCTCGGCGGACTCCGGTGCTGTCCGCCCGGCTTGGTTTTTGGTGCTTTCTGTTGTCAGTTGTTTATACTAGCGAAATCATGTCTCGCTATGTATACCTCGCGTTGTAAAAAAGTGAATGTATAAAAGATCTGCTTGTGCTTCCATTGTTTGTTGGGATTAGCTTTGTTCCTTGGTTTTCCGCTGGTTCAACGTGAGAACTGGGTAGTGCCGAAGATATTAATTTGCCGTTTGGGCTACCTTGCTGACCACGCTGAGAAAATTTAACAGTGGCCTCCCTCAAAGAGGCGGCCACCCCTCAGCCGCCCCGTCACGGGCGGTCGTGGCCGCGCCCCCCGCAAAGTGGGCAGCCGCCTCGCGGGAGGCCTCGGCCGCGGCCCCCGCAAAAGGGGTTGCCGACCCGCGACCGCCCTCGAGGGGGGCGGCCGACCCTTGGCCGCCCGGGACAAGGGGCGGCCTCAGCCACCCCCTCCCGACCATTCACCGTAGAGGGAAGGGGCGGTCGGCGTTCCCCTAGGCAGGCTTTTTTCTGGCCTAGGGGCAAGATCATCGTTTCCCTAAAAATGGTGATCCATGTGCCCAGTTCCAAGCCTTTTTATTTGTCCGTCCGGTAATTACTTGGTGAAATTACCGGACCGCCCCCGTGGAAGCCTATAAATAGACCAGTTTTCTACTTCTTTTGGATCTTTTTTCGGTTCGCTAACTCCGATTGTTTTCCTCTCTTTCTCTCTCTACACTCCTCTTTCTATAGGTAGTCCGCCCTCAAGGACCTTGGACAAGCATCGCCTAGGCGAACGGAGTTTGCCAAAAGCAAGATAAGTGTTCAGAAACGAACGGACTCCCGGACTTCGACAAAGTCCCCGGTCGTTCGTGGCGCTCAAAACTTTCCTTAACTCTCTCATCCCTCAAAGTGTAACAGGGAGATGCCTGTCGCCCTCGCCTTCACCCAAAGAATCTTGTAACAAACTCCGAAATAGTGGAAGTTATGTCCACAACGAATCGACCGCGTGGTTTTTCACCCAGATTGCGGGTTTTTCATGCAATCAAATCTCTCCCGCACGAATCTGAGAACCTTTGACTGTTTGCACACTCGAATGATCAGTGGGCTAGGACGGTTCAAGAGGCTCGGTCTATCAGGAGCTTCTAGCGGACCGCAACACTTACTTTTTTGCTTCATTGTTGAAATAGAACTCACATATAGTCCGTCAGCACCGCAAGCCAAACGGCGAGCTCGGCCTTCACCAACGGGAAGATGAGGTTGAAAAAGTAATCTTCCCTCTGAAGGTGACCACAAGCATTGTTGGCAAGCTTGCTTCCTTGCCCCTTTATTTTTGATGTGGACTGATCATTGGCGTAGTTCCCCTTCTCTGGCCGTTCGCACCCACTGGGAAGAACCTTGATTCTCCTTAAAAAATTATCAAAAGGGTTGGGATATGAATAGCGGCTTGGGGATAATTATAATTCCGGAATCTAGAAATAGGGAAGGACTACATATTGTCAAAGAGAGTTTATGAATATTAACACCCTTATTTTAATGCCTTCTTTTGAAGTTGTTTTTTTATAATTGTAACGAACTAGTCCTTAACTTTGCAGTTTTCAATCCATCAACTTGCAAAGGGCCAGTCGCAGAAGTCAATTAGAGGTCAGATTGGTCTCACTGCCCTCCCAAAGAATCTATGGTGTTATCTGAAAACAAACAACAATGGTGAGACCTTGGCAGAAGTTGGGTGGTTGGTGGATCGTGGGCATGCCATGACCTCAAAATGTGTTCTCCACAGCGATGGAAGAATAAAGGTGAGTTTCTCTGTATCTGTGCTTCCTTAAAGAACTTGCATCTTTCTCTAGAACTTGATGGGCTCCTAAAAGTTATTTCTAAAGAAAGTTTTAAAGCTACCTGGAGTCACCTGTGGGCATTTTTCTAGTTTTTTTAATGAGATTCATTTCCAGGAAGAGGTGATAATAAGTTAAGAGTGGTGTTAAGTGCAAATTAATTTTAGATAAGTGCAAACCAATTTTGTTAAGTGCAAACCAATTTTGTTAAGTGTACACAAAATTTTTCGGCTTGCACATAGCCAAAATGGATTTGCACATAAAATTACTCTAAGCTAAATGCCCAAACCTCGTTGTCAAAATGAATTTGAAGTAATAACTTGTAACGAAGCCAAGAAAAGAGAAGAACAGAACAATTTAAAAGCAATATTTACTAAGAAATCATTCTCCTCCCTCCACATCCATATGTTGTTCTATTTAAAGTCCTATTTCTAATCTAGCTGCTAGACAAATAAGACTGCATGGCCAATTCACATTGCATGACTGCTGAGTTGTATCTCTCTAACCCTTGGAATGATGTAGGGTGACTGGCTATATGCCCACCAAACTAGTAGGCTAGAGGCTCTTTCACCTCCCTACATACCCTTGTTAAATGTCATTGGATTCTCTTATATCTCTAACTCCTCTCATGATTGTTTTGAGCAAATTGCTGAAAGCAACATTTTTTGTTCAGATATAAGCGAGATATCCTTAGGTGTATGTGTCGACACATGAGACCAATTGCAGAGAAGATGTGAGAAGCTCGACTAAGATGGTTGCAACATGTATAAAGAAGACTATTAGAGGCACCTATTATCCATTGTGAGAGTTTAGTCATCAAGTATGGTAAACGAGGGAGGGATAGACCAACAAAGACTTGGAATGAAACTATAAGTAAAAACATGATGTACTTGGGCATTAGTGAGATTATGACTAAAGATAGGGCACAATGGCGACAAAAGATCCATATAGCCGACTCCACTATAGTGGGATAAAGGCTTGCGTGTTGTTGTTGTTGTTTATGTAGAGAAAGGTGCAAACCTTGTATATCCTTCTTGAATTAATAATTACAAGTATGAATACATTTATATAGAGGAAGCAGGAAGAGAGAAATCACAATTCAAGATGTGGGACTAATACAAATAGAGAGAGAGAGAGAAGAGGGAAGAATGGGCCCCTAGATGGGCCTTAAAGTAGGCTTTTCTAACACTCCCCCGCAAGCTGGAGCGTACAAGTCGTAGGCACCAAGCTTGGATAAAAACTGGTAGTATAGAGGCCAGGAGAGAGCTTTAGTCAGGATGTCAGCAACTTGGCTTGCCGCAGGAACATGCTCTAAATTTATCTTCTTTGTCTGTACCTTTTCTCGGATGAAGTGACAGTGAACTTCAATATGCTTTGTGCGTTCGTGAAATACAGGATTCTTGGCAATATGGATTATCGCTTGACTGTCACAAAATAGGGTCGCTGGCGATGAGAGACGAACACCCAAGTCTCTCAGAAGGCTCTCAATCCAAGTCAACTCGGAAACAACAATAGCCATAGCGCGGTACTCAGCTTCAGCAGAAGAGCGAGCAACCACATTCTGTTTCTTGCTACGCCAGGTTATGAGATGTCCACCGAAGTAGGTACAAAAACCTGTTGTGGAACGCCTATCATCAATAGACCCGTCATAGTCAGCGTCAGAGTAAGCGACAAGGGATAAAGAAGTGGAAGGCTTGTACACAAGCCCTTGTCCTGGAGCGTTCTTGAGATACCGAAGAAATGCGCTCGACAGCTTGAAGATGAGATGTCCTCGGGGCATGCATAAATCGACTCACGACTCCAACGACAAAGGAGATGTCTGGTCGAGTAACTGTAAGGTAGATCAGTTTCCCAACCAGACGTCTGTAGTATTCCGGATTCGTAAGCAGCTCATCGGAGTCAGAGCTATGAGCCGATAACCTGTGATTCGCGTCCATTGGAGTATCCGTAGGTTTGCATCCTGAATAGCCAGCATCATGAAGAAGATCCATACAATACTTCCTTTGGGATAATACAAGACCATCAGGCCGTCGTGCAACCTCAAGCCCGAGAAAATACCGTAGGTTACCAAGATCTTCGGTATGAAAGGCGGAGTTCAACTGTTGCTTGGTATGTTGTATCCCTGTAGTATCGTCGCCAGTAATGAGGATATCGTCAACATAGACAAGTAGAATCACTGTTCTGGTTGGCCGATGTCGAGTGAAGAGAGAGAAGTCAGCCGAGCTCCTAGTGAAGCCAATATTGCGGACGACCGTGCTGAATTTGTCAAACCAAGCGCGCGGGGATTATTTGAGACCATAAATAGATTTCCGAAGATGACAAACCCGAGACTCCCCCGTGGTCTCAAATCCGGGAGGTTGATGCATATAAACAGTCTCCTGAAGATCACCATTGAGGAAAGTGTTCTTAACATCCAGCTGATAAAGAGGCCAATGACGGTGAACAGCCAAGGATAGAAGAACGCAGACAGTGTTCATTTTGGCCACTGGGGAGAACGTTTCCTCATAATCAAGGCCCTTTTGCTGAGTAAAAGTCCGGGCCACAAGGCGGGCCTTGAGACGCTTAACGGTGTCATCCACCGCATGTTTAATAACAAAGAGCCACTTGCAGCTAACACAGGATTGACCTGCAGGAAGAGGAACCAGATCTTAAGTGCGGTTGGTCCAGAGAGCCCGCATTTCATCTTCCATGGCCGCCCGCCATCCGGGGTGGTGAAAAGCCTTCTGTACAGAAGTAGGAGTGGAGGTAGAGGATAAAGAGAGAGCACTCTGACGGAGTTCCGGAGAGAGGCGGTGAAGAGAGACAAAGTTGCCCATCGAGTGGGCAGTGGAAGCAGTTGTCGGATCCGCAGGTTGCAAAGCATCATTAGAGTGGGGCAGCTCTCGTAGGGTAGTAGACGAGGGAAGACGTCGAGTGTACACACGAATGACTGGTGGTGTAGGTGGTTTAGGTGGGATGGGCGGGGAAGGTAGATGTGGGATGGTGGAAGTGACGGGGATAACAGGTCGCGGGAGGGTGGCAGAAGAGGAGGGTCAGTAGATGGAGAGTAGTATGGCTGATGTTCGAGGAAGGTGACATCAGCAGAAGTAACCACCTTGCGGTCCGTGGGAGAAAAACAAATGTAGCCCTTCTGAGTGCGAGAATAGCCCACAAACATATATTTAGTGGCACGGGGAGCAAGTTTGTCAGTGGACGGACCAAGATGATGAACAAAACACACACAACCAAACACGCGTGGGGTGATGGAGAATGTTTTGTGGGAGGGAAAAAGGAGATTGAGGGGAACCGCAAAATTGAGGATAGATGAGGGCAGGCGGTTAACAAGAGTACAAGCGGTTGAAACCGCAAAATTCCAATATTGTTTTGGAACATTCATCTGAAGCATAAGGGAGCGGGTGACCTCGAGCAGGTGTCGATTCTTGCGTTCAGCAACACCATTTTGTTGGGGGGTATAGACACAGGAGGTCTGATGGATGACCCCAAACTCCGCACAGAGGTGAGAAAAGGTATGACTGGTGTATTCGCGGGTATTATCGGTGCGGAGGGTTTTAATGGTTGTGGAGAACTGGTGGCGAGTTTCAATAAAGAATGTACGGAATACACCGGGTAATTCAGAGCGGTCACGAAGGAGGTACTGCCGGGTCACCCGAGAGTAGTCATCGACAAATGTGACAAAGTAGCGGTATCCAAAAACACTTGTAATTTTGTAAGGGTCCTAAATATCGGAGTGAACAAGATCAAAGGGAGCAGGATGCCGAGAAGGATGTGGTGAGAACGTAGAGTGATGATGTTTCCCATAGATACAGGACTCACACGTGAACTCGTGGAAGGACACGTCGGGGAGAGATTTTTTGAGGATGTTGAGAGGAGCATGACCCAGACGTCGGTGCCAGTCAACGGAGCTGATAGACGTCAGCACCGTTGGAGGAGACGGGTTAAGGATATAGAGACCATTTGACAGATGCCCGTGTCCAATGATGGTTTGCGTCTTGCGATCCTGCACAACACATGAGTTAGAATAAAAAATAACAACACAATCGAGGTCAACAGTGAGTCGGCCAATAGAGAGAATGTTGAACGGAGAGCCCGAAACATGAATAGCAGAGCGAAGAGTAATGGAGGGAGTGAGACGAATATCTGTAGCACCAGAGACGGGAAGAGTGTCCCCACTAGCAACAGTAATGAACTGGGGATGCACGGAGGGCAAATATTGTGGTGGTTTCCGTGATGTAGTGTGGTGAGAGGCCCCAGAATCCAAAATCCAGGATGAGCTATGAGCAAGGCAGGAAGTACCATCATCAGAAACAGACACCACAGAGCCCGGAGGACAATCGATCATGTTGCAAGGAGTAGTCCGCAGCAGACACGGTGACAACGCACCAGCGGCAAGAACCGGCAACTACCAGCGCAGGAAGAACAGAGGTCGCAGCGGTTAGAAACAGAGGTCGCAGCGGATAGGAGAAGACCGCAACAGAAGCAAACACCTGGCGATGTGAGAAGGAATAGTTCGCGCGGTTACACCAGCGATTAGGCAGATTGCGACCCAAATGCGGAAAGAAAGGAGCAGTCCGCACGGTCTAGGTGAGCACAGAAGCGGTCAAAGCACAGGAAGCAGTCCGCAACGGACAGGAGCGATCCGCAAGAAGAGAGGGAGAGGCCGGCGGAGAAGAGCAATCCGCAAGAGAGGATAGCCGCCGCGACTAGAGCAGAGACCGCCCGGTCAAGGTGTGAACAACACAAGCGGCTGGAGGAGGAGGCGACCACAGGCGAAGCGGACAGGGAGAAGAAGTCCGCAGCAGCAGGGACAAGTCGCGCGGACAGAGAGGAGAAGAGCAGGAGACCGCGACCAAGATGCGGGTGAGAAAGGAGCAGCACGCACGGTCAGGCGGATCACAGCAGCGAACTGAGGAAGCATACCGCGAGTATAGAGACAAGCAGATAGACAGAAGCCGGCGAGCTGGAGTAGGTCGCACGCAAGGCAGTCCGCGGACAGGCAGGAGTGGAGAGCAAAGCGGTGGCCAGAAGACAGGCCGCGGCGAGTAGGAAGTCCGCAGCGGACAAAAAAGAAGGTGGCCCCACGGATTATGGAGGAGGAAAGGCTATAAAAAGCAGGGGGTGGATCCACGGGAGAGGGAGAGTAACAAGAGGAAGCGGAAAAGAAGCGGACTAAGAGGGGCAAGCCGCAGAGGCAAGCGGATAGAGACGGACAGCTCGCGACAGGCAGGTCGCAGCAAGTTAGAACAAGCCGCAAGAGAAGCAGGTCGCAGCGAGAAGGAATAGGCCGCAGGAGCAGCAAGCCGCAGCGAGCAAGATCTGGGAGCTAGAGCAGCAGGCCGCAACGAGCTGTAAGCCGCAGCAAGCAGGAACAAGCCGCGAGAGAGGCAGCGGTCTGGAGGAGAGGTAGGGAGAGGTGGACCCAACGAGAGAAGAAGAGGAAGCAGACGAAGTGGAGCGGAGCGGACAGGAAGTCAGGCCGCAGGAGTCCGAGCGGTCAGCGGACAGGAAGACAGGCCGCTCAAGGAGAATCGGTTAAGAATGGGAAGCCGCTCAAGGAGAACCTGGTTCTGATACCATGTAGTGAAAGCTGCAAACCTTGTATATCCTTCTTGAATTAATAATTACAAGTATGAATACATTTATATAGAGGAAGAAGGAAGATAGAAATCCCAATTCAAGATGTGGGACTAATACAAATAGAGAGAGAGAGAGAGAGAGAAGAGGGAAGAATGGGCCTCTAGATGGGCCTTAAAGTAGGCTTTTCTAACAGTTTATAAGCTAGAAATCCTAAAAGATCCTAATCATCATGACTCATGGTTATAGTGCAGGATACCTCTATCTAGATACCTGAAAGTGCAACGATTTTGCTCCGAAGAGAAGTACTAACTCTGGTACACATAATCCTAGATCTGCATTTTCTGTCCCCCAAAATTCTTGCAATTGGGCTTCCAATCTTTACCTCCCGGTCTCAAGCTTTTGCTTAGAATCTCAAAAGTTGAATTTTGACTCTATTAGTTGGGGATAAATCAACTCACTTGAGCAATGCCAAGAAATAAGAGGAAAAAACACAGAAGAAAATAACAATAAGACATGATTATGTGGTTCATGAGGAGAGCATACATTTAAAAATTGCAATATTTAATTCATAAATATGCCTCACTTAAGTCTCCCTAGAATCTTCTTCCAATTCAAAGCTTAACTCTTCAACCCACCCTTATCTAAATTCTTAATCTTCTCCCTAATACACTCTGTGTTGTTTCATATTTAACTTTGTAAGGCAACCTCATTGAATGTCTCTCACTCATGTGTGTGCATACTTCATCGGTCTGAGCCTTGCATATGCAGGCGCGGGCGCTCTACCTTGAGTGTGCAGCTCTTCTGCACTCTCCATCATCCGAATGCAAACCCCACGCGATTTCCATGGCCCTGCGCACAATTCTCCTTCTCCACACATATTCTCCCTCCACCCTCAATTTGTTGTGTAAGAACCCTGCACACGTATTCGCCCGAAAGTCAAGTAGAACTAATTTTGAGCTTAGTTAAACACCTCCTTGGGAATCTCTCTAGACATGTTAAGCTGTGATTTGTTACTTCTTACACAACAAATTGAGATATTTTTGATATACAAATTCTTATTAAATGAATTGTATCCCACTTAAGACTTAAGTAATAATAATACAAGTCAAAAAAAAAATTTAAATAACAGAGCATATTTATCTTCTCTCTTTTTCTGTCTTTTTAAGTTTCTTGTTTTGTTTGTTCTTCTTGGCAGGAGATGGTACTCGAAGAGGAAGCCAAGGTTTTGAATTACAAAGCAAAATAATTTATTAAAACTATTTTTCTTCTTTCATATCATTTTAGATGACAAATGTGTGTTTTTGAGGAGATCGAAACATGCCTCCACGCCTCCCATGTCATGCTTATTCTAATAACGTCGTTCATCCTCATCCAACCCACTCTTCCTCCAACTCATATTTTAATTAATTTATCTTTCATACCTCAATTTGTTCTCAATTACATATATATATACGAGCATCTTCGCACGGGCTACGCCCGTGCTCGATGCTCTCGGGCTGCCTTCGGCAGCATCAGGCGGGCTTCGCCCGCCTGTACACGGTATTCACGTGCTTGCGACAACGCTCTGATTGTGCATGGTCCTATGGGTGGTGTCAGAGCACAAATAGTTGTCATGCGATTCAGCACAGGTGAAAGTCTCGGTGCAACAAAAGCAAATTGCTGCCACTCAGCGCAGCATGCATGCACATGATATGCGCGTGATTGTATCTAGGATTTCAATGCTGGTGATGCTGTGGGGTGCGTCTGCACACAGTATTCGGTTGCTTGTACCAATTGTTCGATTGCGCATGAGTCTATGGGCGGCCTCAGAGAAGAAAGAGTTGTCATGCGATTCAACACAATTGAAAGCATCGGTGGCACAAAAGTGAAGTGATGACACGGTGTGCAGAATGCACGAACATGATGTGTGCGTGCTTTTATGGAGGATTTCAATGCGTGTGATACTCCGGGCGACCTTTGTAGGGGAAGAATTGACACGCGCTACAACGTCATTGAAAGTGTGGGCAACACGAACGGCATTTCTTGCAATTTGGCGCATTTCGCATGCATACGTTATTCGCATGTGTGCACGCAAAGTGATTCAACGCAATGCTAAGGTTCTGAAGCAGAGTCGCAAGATGGTGCAACACGACGCAGATATAGCTATGATTCTGTTGAGCAGATGGAGGTAGAAGCGTGGTAGACGTAAGGCAGCGGTCGTATGGATTCGAGCTCAGAAACTGCGATGTGGACGTCGTTGCTGAGGTTAGCATGCCGACGTCGAGTTGATAGTCAGTGCGGAAATTAAAGTTTGATATTTAAATATTTTGTAAGTTGAAATGTAATAAGGTGTAATCAGTATTAGAATGTTGAAATGAGTAATTGACATGTGTACATAAAGTATATGTTACGTACTGTAAAAACACATTCACTGATGATCATATAAAGCAGCATATGTATCCTAATTAAGAAAGGAGCGTCGGCGAGGAATATATACACGGAAATATTATTACAGCATGTATTTTTGTTACAGTGAGCATATAACATAATGGTAGGAGCATGTTCGAATAATACAGAAATGTTACTAAAAAAAGGAAAATACGCACATGAGCAGAGAAACAAAGATGTACAAATACAAAGTAGTAGAAGGTAGGTATGTGCATATGTACTTGGAGGATAGCAGCAGTAACAGCAGTGGGTGGTCTCATATTTTATTCAGTGACCTTCAGAGACTCTGCAGTTGTGAATTATGTAAAGTGATATTACACATTATCAAACAGCGATTGAGCTATCGTATTAATGTTCGTTATGTAATGAATATTAACTGGTATGTATTACCTTCTAATCATTGTGAATACATAGTTTCATTCTTCTTGTGGTGTTAGACCGGCTGGTACAGGTGGGATACGTAGTCGAAAACCCGAAATTTCATTTCGTGGCAGATCTGACCACCGTGTTGTGGTTGGCGGGTAGAGCTCATCATAGTAGTTGTCATCTGAGGCAGCTGTAGGGGTGTTGTTGTCAGGGTAATCTGTCGAACACTTGTTATAGGATCAATTTGCAATTTGTATGGTAGTAAAAATATATATACGAATATTAATAATAACTTACTGGGGTGCGTGGCAGAAGTATTACGTAAGTGTGTCTGTTGATCTTCTGAGTTCGTGTTTGCCATCTGCAAATTCTTGACATTTATAAAACAACATAATTAATAAGTGCGCAATGAATGTGTATTTTATAACATATATATGAGAGATTTTGTGATATTTGTATGAGTAAACAAAGAATATTTATTACAGTAAAGAAACATACGTTCTCTGATCAAAGTATGCGCACTGTATGATGTATTCTCAAGATTTTTGTTGTTGCTGCTGCAATATAATGTAGTTGTATTTGCTATATCAATTGGCATTACACATCACTGCACATTGAAATTGTTCTGATGGAGAAATTGTAAAATGTAAAATACAACTATATTGATTAGATACAGTACAATGAATTGTATGTAATCAATCTCTATGTACCTGTATGTGTGGTTGAATGAGAAGTTCTTTGAATACAACATTTTTTGTGTACGTACCCTCGTGAGGAGGCAGTGATCCATTTTTAATTAGTAATGTAGTACTTGATGAAGACATTGATCTTGATAGAGCTACATATAGTTGACCATGAGTAAAAACATGACCGGGTAAGTAAATTCCTATTTTCTTCAGTGTTTGTCCCTGTGATTTATTGATTGTCAGTGCAAAACTAAGTCGAACTGGAAATTGTTTACGCGTAAGTTCAAAAGGCATCTTTGAATCTTCAGGATTCTTCAAAGGTATACGCGGAAGAAAAACTGTTTTCCCTTTATGTTCTCCAGTAAGAATTTCAGCCTCAATGATATTTTTGCTGAACTGACGACACAGAAGACGTGAACCATTGCACAGGCCTGTTGTGGCGTTGAGATTTCGCAGTAGCATAATAGGTACACCCTTTTTTAAAGACAATTTGTGCGGTGGGAGGTTTCCTGGTGATAAACTGTTTAAAAACTCTTGCGGATATAAATTATATCTGTCATCGTTTACAGAGTCAAATGAGTAGTAGGTGACCTCTTCTCCTGGAAATAATGATAGACATTTATTGTTTAAAATATGGACATCTTCATTTAGTGGAGTAAGCAACACTGTATTTGCAAGATAATCTGAACTCTGTATTTGTGTGCTGATGTTACAGAATACTGAGTTAATTAACATATCTATTGATTGCTCCCCTGACCACGAAGTAGTCATAGCATTTGGGATTTGTATCATTTCATCTTCAACAGTAGTTTCTGCACCATCACCAACGCGTAGTAAGAAAGCAGAGAAGTCATGATCAGAGAAAGATCTCATATTTTCTGTTAAAGGAAGCACTCGTACGGTTGACCACAAAGGCGATTTCACAATGCTTGCATCGATAATTTGAGCCTTAGTTCCATTAATAACAACCGGTGCTATTTGCTGAAAATCTCCGCCCAGTATCATTATTTTACCACCGAAGGGTTTATTTATTCCAAGAACATCTCTCATTGATCTATCAACTGCTTCAAATGCATGACGGTGCGTCATTGGAGCTTCATCCCAAATGATGGCGGAGCAGTGGTCCAATAGTTTATGCATATCCGAGAGCTTTCCAAAATTACAGAATGATGCAGCATTTACTGGTATTGGAATTTTAAAGCGCAAATGTGCATTTGTACCACCTGGAAGAAGAGTGGCTGCAATTCCAGATGAAGTTGTAGCTATAATAATGTGACCAATGTTTCGCATATTTGCAAGCAAACAGCGATATAAAAATGTTTTACCACTGCCTCCAGGTCCATCAACGAAGAAAATAGAACATTCATTATGATGTATTGCTTCAGTTATCACGTGATATGCATGACGCTGATAAATATTAAGTAATGCAATAGAGTTTAAGTCAGACACTGATATAGCAATTGATCGTTCATGGTCGATTAAGTTGGAATAACCAATAATGTTATCGAATAAAATGTTAATTTCTGGGAGATCAAAATCAGCTATACTTTTATTATGTTGTTGAAGAATATAGTTGATTTCATGAAAAAGTTTATTGGTCACATAAAGATCATTCATATAACGCGGTATGCTGTAATCTTCAGTCATGGAGGAGTAATTCTCATTCCACATTTCTCTGACATTAGTCGGTTGGCAATACATTAGAATAGTTGTGAAAAGAGTACGGAGTGCTGAAGGCATTCTAAATTGGCGAGCTTCATATAAGCAATCATGGATACTATTGTCTCTTTCAAGCAGACTGTACTGTTCAGCAGCTTGTTTGAAAGTGGAGTAGTGAATACCATTAACTGTTAGAAGAGAATCAAATGATTTTGGTGCGGAAATATGGTTTAACAGAAGACGTAAATAGAATCTCTCGCCTTCTGCAGGATGGACAGAATAAATTCGGTCAATAACTTGCTGTGTTGTTTTTCTTTTAGTCCAAATTTTTGAAGTGGAATTCCATCTGTAATGTTTTGGGAAGTCTCTATATAAGTAATGATTTTGTTCTTGGCTGTCATTGTACACGGTGAAGAACTCTGTAAGCATTGTCATTGAATTGCGTTCGTTTGACAGAACAAAAGAAACAGATTCATTGATGCGGAAATGCACTTGATGTTTGTTTGGAAGATGAACCTGGCAGTTATGAAGTTTCAATATTTTCAAAGAAATGATACCACATTATGTGCTTTTAAAAGAGAGTAATAATATCGTAATGTCAAATCTGCAATAAGGTAATGTTATGTTGAAAGAGTAACCTGCAACCGAACGACCGACGGATATATCTGATTCATATGAAATTTGAATAATTTCCAACAGGCCTCCTGTGGACATATCCAGCGCCCGTTAACATAATTAGACAGCTCATCATACTGTGGAACTGGTTGAACTTGGAACGAAATACAATCTGCTCCTTTGTGAATGTATTTGTATAAATATTTGATACTTTTAATACTACTGTAAATTTCCACATTAATGTGGCAGTCATATTTTAGTAGAAGCCAGGGATTGTAAGGAACAATCCAACGATTGTCAACTGGGAAGTCTCCAGCACGGCGTAAAATAATAGCTCTGCCGTCATTGCGTCTGCGATATATTGGGTATGAGTCTGTTCCTTGAGTTGTATGCTCAGCATAACACTTTGGATATCCTTTTTTGCAATCACCATGTTTCATGCAAGCAGCATTGTAATTAATGTTTCCACATGGTCCGTGGATCATATGTTGTACAACTGCAGTGTATAATTTCGGGTCGTTTGAAACCAAAGGAAGTTCGGCACTAACAATTCGGTCGTATTCATCTGGAGTGTTTAATTTGTCATTCTCATCGAGCATTACCAACATATGTACATGGGGCAAGCCTCTTTTCTGAAATTCAATAACGTGCACATGACTCATTGTTTTTCCCAAGACATGTTTATGGAATATATCTTTTTTTAATTTCTCGTATTTTGCACGGAAGATGCGAGTTACTAAATCAGGTCGGTCTTGTGCTCGCTGACCTGGGAGAAGTTCATTAGTAATCTCTGGCCACGCAGAATTACATGTCATTGTCAAAAATATATCTGGTCTTCCGTAATGCTGAACAATCGCCATTGCATCTTGATATCGCTGATACATATCTCGGGAGCTTCCAACAAATGATGATGGTAGTATAACACGTCTACCAACATTTTCTGGAGTATAAGCAAACAATGTAAACTGAATTAGTAAACGACAAAAGGGAAAAATTGATGCATCCGCAAAACGTCGTATCAGTGTTATTTTCTCCAGCATTTAAACAGTCTTGAAGTCCGTTGTATAGTTCTGCGCAAATATTTTTCTGATTGTTTTTAATCCAACGTAGTTTTTGTGTTTCAACTTTAATGTAATTATCAACAACGTATTGTTGTAACAGACGACATCCACGCAAAAGTAATGATTGAAGTGGCGAGCGAATCTGCATCATTACGAAATCAAATATTTAGGATAGGAGTATAAAAGTGAAAAAAATACATTATTAAATATAGTAGATAAAATATCGAACCTGCAGAATATAGGAGTAGTAGTCACAACAGGTGACATGAATATTATTAAGTCATTTATATTCAGCGTGCCAACCATATGTTCCGCAGGGAAAAAATAATGGATATTGCATTGGATCATAATAGCATGTGTATTCTGGAACAATTACAAATCCTGTGTCGATGCTTTCCACTATAATATTTCTTTCGTTCGACTCCATATATTCTTCAGCACCAACAATTATAGCAGCAACTTCTGATGCCATTGGTAATGTATATTGAAGATTTGAAGAGGAGCGTTCTTTAAGCAATAACTTACAGTTTGGAATATCAGGTCTTTGCGCGATTTGACGAAACATTGCTACAAATGGGTTGTGTATATTTAATATCGTTGTTATTTTATCAAGTAATGCACGGTTCAAGTGCTCATTTTCTTGTAATCGATAATCAGTCTGATGATCACTGTCATAAATAAATAATTGCAAATATCTTGGTCTTGTGTGTGAATCAGGCAATAAACTTCCAATTTTGTGGTATATAGCACCATGAGCTCGAAATGTATACACTCCTTGATGATTGACTGAGACATTTTGATCAAGCTTAACACCCATGGAGGTAAAAGCGAAAACATGGTTGTATGAGCGAACATTTGTTATGAATTTGTGGTAATCGACAGAGTGTTCGCTGAAAAGAAGCTGTAGTTCCGGTGGTGTTGGTATAGGTGGCATCACTGTTCTTCCATTATTGCAGCACATAGTTTGTGTTTCACCGTCGAACAGTTTTGCTGAGCAGTAACGACACATATATGGTCTTTTTAGTTGCAAATGTGTAACTTGCTGCGGTGAGGCAGATATTCGAGCTATATTGTGGTATTTGCTCCGAGAGCTTCTACTGTAGGGTCTGTGGGAGTTTATCTGTACGTCATAATATCTGATGTGCTCGTTGATCGTTTCCATATGAGGAAGTTGAGGTGTAGTAAAATCTGAGGGAGACAGAGTCGTATGGTGAAATGAGGCAGTGTACAGAAGTATAAGAGGTCAAGTAGAGGATAGTAGATGGGTGACAGATCAATTATACCTGCTCTACTGAGCGGTGCATGTTCATTTGCAGGACGCAATGCGTCGAACTGGTGAGATGTTGATGTAACATCTGTTTGTAATAATGTAGATGCTGTATTTGATGATGAGCCAGTGTGGGGTCGACGTTCTAATGAACTTATGTCACATAGAGAGTATCTATGAATGACACCATGCTCCGCGTGTCTGACTTTATGAGGAAAGAACCATAAAAGAAATTTCAAATCATTACATTGTGAGTGAAAACAATATACACAGATATAAAATTACAAAAATGTAGATGTATACCCCATGTAACAGCCTCACTATGATGTTCATGTAGCAAGTTTGATTGGTTAAGGTGTACGAAGGCTGGAGCTTGTACTGTAGAAACTGAATGTGCAGGAGCAGTTGAAATGTTTGGTGGTTGCAGGTGTACTGGGTGAGTTTCTTGTCGTATAAGCTGTTGTTGTAACGGCATCGTAGTAGGTACATGATCATGTTCTGTGTGCATGCGTGATCTTCTAGCCTGTGCATTTAATCTGTTTCGTGCACGTTGTGAGGACCGTTGTTCTTCAGTGAGCTGCGAGCGCCATTAGCGCAAACGATCTCTTGCGCGCTCTCGATGGATTTGACGTTCTTCTTCAGACATTTCGAGTACGCGCGCTCGCCTCGAGGACATTGTGTATATACAGTGTTTGAAAGATGTGGTTTCGAGGGAAGGAACTGAAAATTAAAGGTAAAAAACTTTTGTTGTGATTACAAAGTAAATTAGAATGAGAAGTAAAGGTAGCTGTAATCTAAGTTAGAGAATGAGGAATAGGTAAGTGGATAGTACAATGAAATGGGCATAGCAATTATGAACGCATGCTTGGGGAGGCATCAATGCATTTCATATATGTCATTGTGAAGGAAAATGTAAAGGTTATAAACAGTAAGTAAATGTGAATAAAATATGGAGGAGAGTGTATGGTACGAAGTTTAGTGTATTGTTCGTAAGTACTTTCAAATATATTTGAACATGTACAATCTGTGGAACTGCTACTCTTTGTAGCTATGTACATCATAAACAAATTATTCAACAGAAAACATAGCTCACAGAAAAACTACATGTATGAGTACATAAGCTCATATTGTATTATAGTTCATATATTGGCGTTCGTATTCTGGATTAACATCAAATAGGCGGAGCTCGTGGGCTGAGATAGTGTTTCCGTCAATTATTTGGTCATTAATCACAGATACAGCAGACTCCATCGACGCCTCATCTGCAAAGATCAACTCTCCTGTACCAGTTTGGTTTCCCATTGTATCAACATCAACCTTCAGTAATGAATAGATGGTAAGCATGTTTGAGTTGTAAAACAAAGTGAATGCAGTATGTTATGTCGCAGTGTGCAGCAGGAGTACGTACGCTAGCATGCAGAAATCCTGACAGAGTTTGGAAAAGTGATCTTAATAAATCACCAATCGTAGAATGGTTAAGGTTGCTGAGTAGTACAGCAAAGTAGTAGTACTCCCGCATATGTGGGGGTACATTGTTGTAAGAGTGAGCATAGTCCAATGTTGTTGACGTGTTGTTTTCACGCGTCATGTTTTCTGTGGAACTGTGTTCAGTCATCACCGAGCGGCACACGTCTAACGAATCTACTAACAAACAGCAAGCCGATATTAAAGTATATGGAAGTGTAAAGTGCAAGTGAACATATTTTATTTGAAAAAATAACAAAACAGTGGTACTTAGAAAGTAGGTGGAGTACAGTACAGTAGTGTATTGTACAGTAATGGTGTATTAAAAAATATCATCAGTAAATTCAAAGCAAAGCATAACAAAGCAGAAGTATATATTTCATATATTATTCGTCAGAGGCAGGTTTTTCAAGTTACGATAGTTTTTCAATATTTGAGGAATGAAGCGAGGAACAGTAAGTAAACAGAAGCAGGAAATAAAAGCGGAAGTAAATTACATATATCGAACAAACTCACGACGATTATCAATAACAGGAGATCAAATGAGAGAATCCATCATAGTAGCCAAGTAGACATATGTAATTTTTTTCAAAAACACGCAGCACACAAAAAATATGTGCGACAATCGGAAAGTCGAATACATGTTCATATAAGGACGAATGAGTTCCAGTGGTTTGTTCGTTTGTACAAAATGGTGATTATAATAAACGGCTACTCTTAAACTGAGTAAGCACATGGGCGTCACTCGGTGTTCAGTAACGATCAGGTAAACAATTTCATTACTTTGAACGTAAAAGCGTAACGCAATTCTGTAGGTGCATATTGATGAGTAAATATTTAACGACATTCATGTTTAGGAAGGACATCGGCTTGCCGAGCACAGACGTAGTTAGCATATTATTTACAAAGGGAACTGAATGGTAGTTGCAATAGACCATCAATGGTTCAGTGATTGATGGTGCCTTTTGTGAGCTTGTTAGAATGGAGAAAGTGTGACGGTAACAAAGCAGAAACATATATTTCATATATTATTCGTTATAGGCAGGTTTTCAAATTATGATAATCTTAAATATTTGAGTACCAAAATGGCGAGTATAGTAACCCGCTATTCTTAAAATGAGTAAACATATGGGCGTAAAGCGGTATTCATTAACGATCAGGTAAAAAATTTCAGTAGTTTGAACGTAAAAGTGCAACGGAATTCCGTAGGCGCATATTGATGAATAACTATTTAACGACATTGATGTTCATGAGCGGCATCGTTTTGACAAACACAGCCGTAGCGAACATATTATTTACATACGTAGGAGAATTATCTATCCATTTTCAGCTTATTCCCTATGTGAAATACACAGACACGTGATCTGCAGTCATCAAAAGTGACATTACTATTTTAATAAAAGCAACATATCTAATTGTAAATGAGATCTAGCGATCAAATATGTCACATGACATTCTATATGCTCATCTCTCGTATTCGTTATGCGAACTTCACGTGGAAGAAAGAACATTCTATTTTAAGAGAAGCATGCAGTAGAATGTTCAATGAGATCTGTTGATATACAGCAGAAGGTTGAATGGAAAGCAGAGATGATTGAAGGAGATCACAGGTTAAACTGAAATAATAATAACATGGGATGACTGATGCACATATTTACAAATAGGTAGTACAGCTATTACGTTCTTTGTGAGAAAATCAATTATGAGATGCGTCTATTAGCTTGGAAGATGATAGAGTAACAGGGCTTCACAAACAGTTAGTATATATTTTAGAAGCACAGTATATATAATTAACAACGACCGCTGAGACATGATGTTATTACTTTGGAAAATGATCGAGTAACGGGTCTTGACAAACAGGTAATATATAATTTAAAATTACAGAATATATAATTTTCAAACGTCGGTGAGAAATCTTTAACAATGTCCTATGAGTTACCTTGGTAGCAAATGAAGCATCACATGATTCTATTACTTTGCAAGATGATAGAGGAATGACAGAACGGAAATTCATAGGAAGATTGCAAAGCAAGATGCACTGCAGTTTGCTGCAGCACTGCAGTTTGCTGCAGCAGTGTAGGGTGCTGCAGTGCAAACGAATGTGAAACCGGGGGCGGCAGCAGGTGCAGTGCGCTGCGGCCTGATGCAGTGCAGCGCTGCGGTGTGGTGCAGTGCAATTTTTTTTCTGCAGATTGCTGCATGTTGCTGCAGTGCACTGCATGAAGCTGCAATGCAGTGCAAGTTGGTGCAGGGCAGTGCAAACGACTGCGAAACCGGGGGCGGCAGCGGACGCAGCCTCGATTTGGGACTGGATTCTAGAGCTCATGTTAAACTCATAATTACAATTGTAAACCCAAACAAAGTACTCAAATCGAAAACGCAAACCTATATCCAAATCAAAAGGGATATTCAAATCAACAAACGAAATTAGAATTTTTTGCTGCACCTTGATCCAGTGCAATACAATCGTAAACCCAAACAAATGTGCTGCAGCAACGTGCACTGCAGCAAAGCAGTTTGCACTGCAGTTTGCTGCAGTGCAGGTTGCAGTGCAGTGGATTTTTCACTGCAGCAAACAGCATTGATGCAATGCAAAGCAGCAAACCAGTGTGCTGCAGCACTGCAGTTTGCTGGAGTGCAAAGTGCACTGCGGCAGAGCACTTTGCAGTGCAGTGCAGTTTCCTGGGCTGTATTGCAGCAAAGTAAAACGCATCAAAGGAGTTTGCAGTGCAGCAAACCAGTGTGCTGCAACACTGCAGTTTGCTGGAGTGCAAAGTGCACTGCGGCAGAGCACTTTGCAGCGCAGTGCAGTTTCCTGGGCTGTGTTGCAGCAAAGTAAAACGCATCAAAGGAGTTTGCAGTGCAGTGCAGTTTGCAAAGCAGCATGCCAGTGTGCTGCAGAAATGCAGTTTGCTGTAGTGCAAAGTGCACTGCGGCAGCAGTGTGCAGTGCAGTGAAGTTTGCTGCACTGTGTTGCAGCAAAGCAGAGTGCAGCAAATTACCGGGGGCGGCAGCGGACGTAGTGTCGATTTGGGGCTGGATTCCAGAGCTGATGTTAAACTAATAATTACAATCCTAAACCAAAACAAACCACTGAAAGCGAAAACCCAAACATATATCAAAATCAAAAGGGATATTGAAATCAACATAAGAAATTACAATAAAAAACATGGCAGGAGAATAACACGGGAGGTTATCAAAATGAAAAGCGATATTCAAATGAACATACGAAATTACCAAAAAAAACCTGGCAGGAGAAGAACAGCGGAGGTAAATGAGGAACCGGCAGCGGCAGCGATGGGGGACGCAGAGGCGGCAGCGACAACGGCCGTGGAGGCGGCAGCGGTGCGGAAGAGGAAGGGTCAGCGACCGGAGCAACGAAATGGGCTGCGACAATGGATGGATTCGAGCAGGGAAGATGGGAAGTTGAAGTGGAATCGAGCAGGTAAGATGCGGTGGGAGGCGGTATGCAGATATCGGGACTGTGAGCGGCGCATGAGCGGCGAGGGGTCATCCCCGGTGAGGACACGCGGGCGCGAGGAGTGAGGGGACGCGTCGGGGCCGGGAAGAAACGCGATGCGGAGGGCAAAATCGCGAAGTCAAATGTTACGGACGGCCGGAGGATGGCTTCGCTTATACTATTAGTATATATATATATATATATATATATATATATATATATATATATATATATATATATATATATATATATATATATATTGGGTTAATTAGTGGGACCTCCCATGGGAGTTTGCATAATTACGGACTGCACACCTCTATCTTTCAAAATTACATTTAGCTCCTCTCTAAGTTTCTCCTGTTTACAAAAATGTCCTTTCCCTTAGAAATATGGATGAAAAATGATTAAATTATCGAGATTTTTTTATGATATTTCAATTTTATTATTTTATAATGATTCTAAATTCATTAAAATCAATAAAATGTAACGCATCATTTTCAATGTAAAGTTATTACAAAGGATAAAGCTGAAATATTATAAAATAATTTGGAATATTTGATCACTTTTCATCTATCTTTATACTATAAGAGAAGACCTAATCCTTTTATGGTTTAACGTTTTAATACAAAAATGCCCTCATAAAAACTGTTTTGGTTAAGCTAATTTGAGGGTCTTTTGGTCTTTTGGCCGGATTAGGACTTAATTAATACAGATTTACCCCTTCTATGCACTCTTCTGTCATATCAAAATCGCGATACGCGACTCGCGTGCTTCTTCCTCTGCGGCAATCCCTCCTCCCGCGACTCGCGTGCTTCTACTCCTGCCGCAACGTCCGCTCCTCATGCCGTCCAGGAGTTCCGTCGCCGTCCATGAGTACCGTCGTCGTCCAGGAGTTCCGCCCGTCTTCATTTCGTCCACGAGTTCTTCCGCTCCTCATTTACGCTTCGAAACCTAGGGTTTCGCTTGCATCTCCAAATCAGACTAAGGAATATCTATGGTCAAGCTCCGATGGAATGGAGGTGCCTGAAAAGTCCAAATCTCAAATCCAGAGCAGGCTGAGGAATTTCCATTTACGGTAAGATTCGAGCTATTTTGCCAAGCAACTCTCCCCCAAACTTCAGATCTAACATTTATTATGTCCTTTGCAGGTTCTGCGAGCACTTCCGGTGGAGCACTTCCTCCGGTAAAAACTGTATCTACTTCTTTTGCAGGTTCTACTTCTATTGCTCCATGGTCATCTCAAAAAAATATCAGATCTCTGCAAAAAATGCATATTCAGTAGTTTACGGCTTCTCAGCATCCGGTAAATTCATGACATTAGTACCTATTTATTTATTATATAGTACAGTCAACATTCGCAATAATCTGGGTTTTTCTTAATGTTGTTGAATGGTGAGCTCCATCCATTGTTCTTTCTCCATTCTACATTTTAGCCAAATTGATTTTTTTCTTAATCTGGGCTTTTCCTAATCTGGGCATTTCTGCGTTCTTGCTCTGTTCTTGCTCTTTCTTTGGTTCACCGGAATGCTGGAGTTTCCTAATCTGTTCTTGCTCTTTCTCCATTATAGTTTTTTTTGTTTCACTTCCAGTTTTTGTATTAGCTTTGCTATGTGTGTAATTGTCGCTTGAAGCATCCAGATGGGATATAGGTGGAATCTCCTACATGTTGCCCCTAAGTGGGTATAAATCGGCAAACCCAAGGAGTTTCTACGAGTATCAGATCTACACATGTCCGAACTGACCTGTTATGCCTCCGAACTCGTTATTCGTCCAAATATATACTAACAATCTCTTCTTATATTTGTGACAAATAACGTGTACGTTTCGGAGTGCAAAAAGTGGTGAGTATCAAAACAAGTTTCCGACTTTACACATTTACATAAGAGTTAGCACAGTTTAAAATAAAACATAAACATGAGTTTTAAACAATAACATAAATCATCCAAAAAATATAAATGTGTTACTCCATAACAAATAAATCTGGAAAAACAAAAATTACAATGTTTAAACGTGTAACAATTCTACTCGGAGAGTAGATCATCATCATCCAAGTTAAAATCCACTTTCTCTCCTCCATATTCACCAGTGTCTGCAAGGAATTTCATGAGAGACTCTATAAATACATAAACATATGCAGTGACATATCAAAGTAAACTAGCTCTACCTAAATGAGTTTAACACGTGTAGCAGAAGTAAAATAACACTGTCAGCATCTCTATCCAGTATAGGTAGGACCAGTCAAGTTTTGATTTCAATAAATCAAACGTTGTTATCTTACTCATTAGTGATCACCATGTACCTCATCATATGACTTGGCACACCGTCATTTGCAACATTATCAAATGTGGAATAATGTACTAGATCACTAATGTTAGATTAACTCGTACAACGACTTTCTATTCTCAGTTGAATAATTCTCAAATCAGCTTACAACGAGAAAGATGTTAAGTCATCAGGTGTGGATACTAGCATCTATCTTGGGCTTTCATCAAGAAATTATTTGGGGTTTTCAGTCTGTTATTAGATGCTTGAATGTTGCGACTATAGGTTCTTGCTCTGAAAACATAAATATAGGAGGAAGTTTCATATTTCTATGAACTTTAATCTCATCTCCCCCGATGTTTTTATTTTGAGAACTCTATTTAAGTTTTTTGTCAAGACGTCTGCAACATTATCTTTTGACCTCACATCAACGAGGTTCACAATCTCTTGACTCGTAAGGGAGGTCAATCAGGCTTGTTTCATCTGTAGTTGCCTTCTTTTGTTATTGAACAAAGTATTCGTAGCAATCGTTTTAGTAGCATGATTGTCGCAGTAAACTGCAACAGAACTCAACTTCAGTCTCGACAGTGGAATGTCCACCACCAAATCTCTTATTCACGCTGCTTATTCTCCCGCTGAAGCTAGAGTGTAGAGTTCGGATTTCATAGAAGATGGTGCAATACATAATTGTCTCTTGGACTTTCAGGCTACAGCTACTTCTCCTAGTGTGAATATAAACTCACTAGTGGACTTGCTGTTGTTGATTTCTGAGCGTCATGATGCATCATAATATCCTTCCAAAATTGGAGGATGACCATGGTAATATAAAGCATACGTTTGGGTGTGCTTTAGGTAACGCATAAGCCTATCGAGGGTATCTCAATGGTCTTGGCTAGGATTACTAGTGAATCTGCTTAACATGTCGACCGTAAATGTTATGTCAGGTCTTGTGCAGGCCATAGCATACATGAGACTATCAATCAGTTTAGCATAATCTAACTGTCTAATCGCAGTTTCATCATTGAGCTTCAAGCTATTATTGTAATCGTAAGGTGTCTTCATTGCTCTACGTTCATTGTATCCCCACGTATCCAACATGGATTTTATGTAGTGGTTTTGACTTAGGGAAATGTCATTTTTCCCAAAACTCACTTGCATGTCTAATATAGTCTCAGCTACACCTAGGTCTTTAATGCTAAACTTCTTCATTAGTTCTGACTTAACGTCATCCACTACGGATTGATCAGAACCAAGAATCAGATATCATCCACATACAAGCATATTATAGCGACTCTGTTCGATCTATTACGTATGTAAAGACATTTGTCCGAGAGACTCGACATGAATCTCATGTTCTTTACACTATAGTCGAACTTCTCATGTCATAATTTTGGTGTTTGTTTGAGTCTGTATAGCGACTTGATTAACTTACAGATCTTACTTTCGTGACCGTCTACTATGAAACTTTCAGGTTGGCTCGTGTATATTTCTTCGGCCAGATCTCCGTTCAAAAACGCAGTCCTAACATCCATTTGATGAACAATAAAGTTCTCAATAGACGAAATAGCAATGAGTATCTTAATGGTTGTTAAGTGACACATTGTTGAATATACATCAAAATAATACACTTCACTAACTTGTGTGAAACCTTTAGCCACCAGGCGTGCTTTATACTTAGTTACGCTATCATCAGGATTGAGCTTTTTACGGTCGGCGAGCGGGCAGGGCCACCGCTGGCAGTGGCCCTGCCCGTGAGACCCAGTTCTGGGATTGACAGGCAGGGCCACCGCCGGCGGTGGCCATGCCCGTGAGACCGCGTGACAACCCCGGCGGGTTCGCCGGAGGCCGGCGAACCCGTTGGTGGGCGCCGGGCAGGCCGCCAGCGGCAGAGGAGGGCGGGGAAGCGTGAAGGCGGAAACGGCGGTATCGTAAATTTTTTGGTTTTTTTTTATTTGCAGGCCGCCCTTTATGAATCCAACGGTCAGATTTGATTTCCTGGAGATCGGACGGTCCAGATGAGTTTCATGGTGTGCTTTGAGATATGCCTATTGTATTATATAATAAATATATATATATATATATAATACTACATATGCATTTAAATTTTACTATATAATTAAGTCAACTTATTAGTTTATAAACGTTTAACACTTAGGCTCCGTTTGGGGGACTTATTTTCACCAGTCAAGCGGTTACAGCAGCATGAATCAGACCATAATTAAGGAGCGATTCATGCGGTCGTAACCGCTTGACTGATGAAAATAAGTCCTCCCAAACGGAGCCTTAGGCTGTGTTTGTGGCTTATCGAGACTTATTTGCTCCGGTGAGGTTGGACAAAAACATTATTGTCATACCAAAATTTTATGCTTCAAACTAGTTTTTTTTTGTAACTGTTGCGGCCAAACTCGACGTCTCAGTCGAACCGTAATAATTTGGACCGTTTAGCTCTCGGGTGGTCGAACGCGCATACAGGCAATAAGAGAGAAATTGTACACACGAGGTTTTGATGTGGAAACCCCTCTTAATTGGGTAAAAAGTCACCCGAGCAGGTTTGTGTCGGTCGAAATCCACTATCTGCTTGCATTTACAGCTTCTTTGGAGAATCGAGGGTGACAGGGCGCTCTTCATTACACTTTAGAGGTTAGAGAGAGTTACTTAGGCTCACGGTGGGCAAGAGGCTGCCCCACGCGAGACTGTTTGCTAGGGAATTGTGGACGAACGAGGTGCTTGTTGTAGCAGGAATTTCCCTCCTGTCGCTCATTCGTGGACTTAGGCGATGGCTCACGAGTGGCTCGAGAAGAGCTTGAAGGTGGCTCGTAGCAGGAATCTGGCAAAGCTCTGGCCTGAGGAGGAAAGCAGAGGAGCGAAAATGTGAGAAATGAGGATGCTTGGGGGCCTTTTTATAGCCTCTAGGAGGTAGTTACGGTAATTATGTGGTCCCCATTAAAACATGCCCCTCCCCCCATTACTGGAGGCGGGCGCTAGGCCTGTAAGCCAAAACCAACCAAACCGCAAAATCGAACCGAACCAAACCAAACCATACGGTTTGGTTCGGTTTCAGCAGACCGCGGTTCAGTTGCGGTTTTGATTTTAGAAAAACCATACCGAACCGCTGTATATAAAAACATTTAATTTATTAATTAAATTTCATTAAATCATACGGTTAATCATACATGTATTTCTCTTATATTTTTAAATTTTTTGTTTTATGTTTTGATTAAACATCTAAGTTGTCGTTGATCTCTAGTGTAGATATTTCTTTAATCTAAATTTTTCTTCAAACAAACAATGCTGATGAATATTTCATTTTCCATTCATTTGATTTTGGAGTCATCAAATGGTTAGGCGATAGGAATTATGTTTAAACAACACTTTCACGTTGGGTGGTTGAGCCTTATTCATCGCACCATCCCTGATCTCTCTATAAATCTTTAGGCTTTATCACATTATTTAAACCATCAAAACCGAACCGAGTTCGGTTCGGTTCTATTCGGTTTCAATGTTTGAGCCGTTTGGTTCGGTTCCAAATTTTTGAAACCACATAGGGATGGTTCGGTTTGCGGTTTTGCTTACAAACCGAACCGTTACATCCCTCGTGGGCGCGGCCCCGGCGCCGACCGCAAGGGTCAGCACCGGTCGACCGCAAGGCACGGCCGGCCTGAGCATGGGGGGGGGTGTGTGGGGGCCGGCCAAGCCTTCCCTCCAAGGGGCGGGGAGTGGCCGGCCGTGCCCGGCCCCTCTCGCGACGGCTGCAGGAGGGAAGGCCCCCCGCTGTCCGGGGTGGCCAGCGAAAGCACCGCACCTTGCGGCCGTGGGCGCACGGCCGCACGGTGCGGCTTCCGGTCGGCCGGAATCCGGGTCGGCTTGAGCCGGCCCGCCGGCGGCGGGAGAGAGGGGCCGGCCCCGACGGTCGGCCTCCGGACGGTTCGGGGAAGACGATCCCGTGCGCGCGGATCGTGTACGATTGTGTGCGCCGATCGCGCGCGCGACGGTTCCCTCATGATCCACATTTAGATGGTGGGATCATGGAAGAGTGGGCTGATCGCACCCCAAATGTACTATAAAAGAGACTTGGCCCCGTCAATAATGATAGTAACATTTGTTATATCAAACATACAATGATGTTTTCTCCAACCTCAGCAGAGCAAATAAGTTACGATAAGACACCTCAAAAGTAGCCTTAAATCTTAACAAAATTGATCGTAGGAACACCCAAAAAAACAAATTTTTAATAACTTTGGATATTCTATAAAACTTACATCAGGATGGATTTAGTAAAGTGTGCGCAAGGGAGGCCACCTATGCCCCGCGAGACAGCACACCACTGTTGTTTGCAAAATGTGGTGACAAGTCAGTGGCGGATCCAGGAATTTAGAAAAGGGGGTGCACAAAAAAAATTTTAATAGCATAATATAGAAAATGAAAAATTTCTGATATTATAAAGTCATACACCATTACATATAAATGTCTTAATTGAAAATTACCAAATACCAGAAGAAATTACAGTTGTCCGCGACGAGTCTTCATTTTTTGAAAACGATCAATAACATCATCATCTGAAACTTTCAAAAATGCGTCTCTTTCGATGAATGTAACCAAACAGTCATTCAATGTCTGATCGCCCAAACTATTGCGTAATCTGTTCTTGACATAATTCATGCCTGAAAAGACTCTTTCAACACTTGCAGTGGCCACGGGAAGAATTAGTACGAACTTCAATAGCTTGTATAATTGTTGATAAGCAATATGTTTCCCGGTTTCAACAAGTTTCATAGAGAGATGACCAAGGTCGTTCAAGTCAAAAAACCTCTCATCGTTTTTCATATCCACAATGAAATTGTCTAGCTGAAATTCAAGATTAAACAACTCCAAACTTGAAAAATCACTAGGATAAAACTCTGCAAGTCTGAGTATTTTTTGCTTGTCAAAACAGCCAAAGGAGTTAATGGGATTCAAACAAGCCATACAATGGAGCAACTCCATACTCACCTCATCAAACCTGTTATTAAGCTCATGCAATTGTAAATCAACCACCTTTAAGAAAATTGACACCCGATAATGATGCAAATATGTGTAGTCTTCAACAAATCGTCTTGATCTTCCGCGCGGAACATACAGATCATCCATTTTAGGAATATGAATACTAAATTTATCACAAAAAAGTAAGACCTTGTTGAACAGAGTGTCCCAACCATCATCACGCAAATTTTGCAATTGTCTTTTTGTCAAACTTACAAAAGACATGGCATTAATAATATCTTGATCTTTTCTTTGTAAAGCAAGATTTAATTCATGTGTATAACCAAATATAGTTGTCATCACATGAATCATCAAAACAAAGTCAAACGATTCTAATGCAAACAGTACACCCTGTGCCTTCACCCGATCATTTGCCTTACTCTTACCAATCTTCAAAAGTGTAGCAATCATATCAGGATATAAAGAAATAATATGGATTAATGTCTTGTGATGTGAGCCCCAACGAGTATCCCCCGGCCGACCCAAAGAAAGTGTCTGATTTAAACCCGACCCTGTTTGTAGTTCACCATCTTCTAGTGCCTGAGCAACCTTTTGCACTTGACTTTCTCTAAGCATCTCATTTCGCTTGCAAGAAACTCCAACCACATTTAATAGCGTCGAAATTGCTTCAAAAAACCATTGACAATCATCATTTATTTTAGCAACTGCAACTACGGTTAACTGAAGTTGATGAGCAAAACAGTGAATGTAATAAGCTGATGGATTTTCTTTCAAAATTAGACTCTTGAGTCCATTTATCTCACCACTCATATTACTTGCACCATCATATCCTTGACCACGGATTTTAGACAAATTCAAGGAATGGTCAATTAATAATGCTTCAATTGCAGTTTTAAGAGACATGGCAGTAGTATCGTGAACATGCACAATGCCGAGAAAACGCTCTATTAATCTTCCGTTCCCATCAACATAACGCAAACAAAGGGCCAATTGTTCTCTGTGTGACACGTCACTAGATTCATCAGCTAAAATTGAGTAGTAGTCATCTCCAAGCTCTTGCATTATAATTTTTGTAGTTTCTTTGGCACAAGCATTAATGATATCTTTCTGAATTGAAGGCGCAGTCAGTTGATTGTTTCCCGGGGCATTTTTCAGCACATACTTACCAACTTCTTCATCTATATCAGCAAGCCACTGCAAAAGCTCGAGAAAATTTCCCCTATTAAGTGAATGGTGACTCTCATCATGCCCACGTAGGGATAATCCCTGTCGCAAGAGAAATCTCAAGCATTTCAAAGAAGCTTGCAATCGTGATTTGTTTTCAAACTTTGTTTTATCTGATTGTTTATTAAGAGAAACAATGATAGACTTTGGGGTTTTTAACCTTCAAATTTCTGGAGTGCTAAATGATGAGAACTATTAATCTTGCCAACATGTTTTGTAAATCCGTCAGGTTTATTCCATGACCTATATCCTCCTCCACTGACAAAAGCATCTCCCCTAGCAGTAGTACTTGCGGTTTCATTCTTGAATAAGTAACAAACTAAACAAAACGCGGCGTCCTTTTCAACACTATATTCTAGCCACTCAAACATATCATACCATGTGACTACAAACCTACGTTCTCGGTCACCTATCTTTCTTTGAGGAAATGGATGTAATTTTGGTTGGCATGGACCTCTTAGTATATAAGCCTTTCTCACTGCATCTTGCTCATTTAAAGGATAGGCTGATATATTTTTTCTCATTCCTGGATCCTGTGGAAGCATCTCCACATCATATAAAGCGCCCATTACAACGTCTTGAGCATCAGGAGATGGCAAATGCGACGCATTCTCGATAGCTTCAGAAGCACTCATGGATAACTCTTCATTTGACTTGGAGGTTTAGATCTTGAAGTCTCTTGAGATTTTAATTTTTTTTGAAACATAGATGATATGAGACTGGACTTCTTTTTTTGACTCTCCATATCACAATATTGTTCAATTCTATTTCTATATGAATGCCAGAAAAAAACAAAATATTAACAAAAAACCATATTAATTAAATGCAACGTATTTAAATATCTATCTACTCCGCTTGACCCTCTACCGGCCAATACTACGGAGTATTCCTAGGGATAAACATTCAACACAGAGACTATGTGTTTTGCTTAGTCACTACCTGACTAATACCTCAAAACACCCCTAAAAATAAAAATACATGAAAATAAATTATGATAGGGTATATGGAAGCAAAACCTTGGCCACAATCTGTAGCCAGAGAAGAACGTATTTCTCCTTCTTTGTTATCACTTATCACGTGACTCACGTACTCAGTCCTCACGAATGTTGGCCACAATCTGTAACAGTATATAAAGAAGCACTTCAATGAAAATAAAGTCATACATAATTTCATAAGTAACATAACAAGAGAGGGATTTCAATTTCAAACAAATAATGAGAAAAACACAGAAAGAAAATACGGCACAAGCTAGGAATTTCAATTGCAAGACATGAAAATGCAGGCAATAAGTAGAGAATCAATTAGTTTATACAACAAAATAACTGGTAAGAAACATATCACTCCAAGCAATCCGACTGCAAAAAATACGACACAAGCTAGGGATACCAACAACAGTGCTCCTGGGAAAGTTACAGATCACATTGATTTCTTCAGCGAGGAGGGTAAAGGAGATGGACTAGCTAATCTTAACAGCAACGCCAAGCAATCCAAACGAAATTTACAATCCATAAAAATTTTGGAGAAAAACACAGCAAGAAAACCAGTACCTGTTGTCGTTGGACGATGCCTCTCAGTGTAGCAAGTGTAGAGATCGAGATTGGAGGAGGAGGAGGAGGAGATGCAGAGAGAGCAGAGCGCGAGAGCTATCCGCGAGTTGCCGCTCCAAAAGGAGATGAGGCGGCTGCGAGAGTCGCGATCGGGATGTTTTATTTTAGGGCTGGAATTCGATTTTCAGCGAACCACAGTCTATTTATGAATGTTCATTCTCTATGTTCATGGAATAGACTGCGGTTTATATAAAAACCGCAGTCTATTCCATGAACCACGCAGAATAGACTGCGGTTAATATAAAAACCGCAGTCTATTCCTGGAATAGACTGCGGTTAATATAAAAACTGCAGTCTATTCCTGGAATAGACTGCGGTTAATATAAAAACCGCAGTCTATTCCTGGAATAGACTGCGGTTAATATAAAAACCGCAGTCTATTCCAGGAATAGACTGCGGTTTTTATATTAACCGCAGTCTATTCTGCGTGGTTCATGGAATAGACTGCGGTTTTTATATAAACCGCAGTCTATTCCCATTTTTTTATAAAAAAAAGGGGGTGTCAGTGTCCCTTTGGCCCCCCTTTAAATCCGCCCCTGTGACAAGTGAACCACAACATTTCCCGACATCTTATTGTATGCGCAAGGGAGAACATTTTCCGACATCTCGCTCCCAAGTCCCCACTACGTTAAACCCCCAGCTGGTCTCCTCTCCTCCCGCTGGTCTCAAGATCTTCCGGTTCCGCGTCGTCATTTTCTAAGATATCAGCGGTGAAGTCATCTGGCTATTGATTCTCACCCTCCTCTGCTATGATTCTCTTCAAGTAAACCGACAAAATCGCCTTGCCACAAATTCACTCCATCTTCCGCGCAGTTTTCATGAAAGATCGTACCGAAATATCCATATTTCTCACTGCTTATAGACTTTCTTGAGATATACTTTGAAATTTCATGTATTTGATATACCTCAGCACATTTTTTGTTATTTCTTTTCCTTCAATAGTGTTATTTAGCAATTGTTGAAGTTAGTGTTCATGACTAATTATATACCTTCTTGTGCATGCAGATGGTCAGAATTTGCATTTTTTATATTTGATTAACATTTTAATGCTAAAATGTTTACATTTATGTATGAATTTTTGAACATTTATTATGAAAAACATTAAATTTTAATTAAACTTTATATTCACACTTTTATTAAATATTTGACATATGATGCATTTTTAAAATTTTTATTATTTTGAGCTGCTATTAAAAATTGACTTGAAGTAAACCCTTAACATAACAATAATAATTGGACTGCTTATAACATTACTCAAAAACAAATCCTTAACACGTGAATAAGACAACTGCAAGGCATGGATGCAATAATTTTTGCTGAAAACATAGCAAATAACCATCATCTAGCAATCCAATTATTCCAGAGCCGAACATTGTTAACAGAAATACAGTCAAGAAATAAATATTAAAAGATCAGTTTCATTGAAATTAAACCTCAAATTTAAATTTAAAAGTCAACAAAAATGTACTATTGGAGTATAATATTTTTCTGAGAAGGGAGCTTGCTTTGGCCGAAGAAAAAGCAGTCGAACGCACAAAGAACACCCATCAAAATCCCTTGGACACCAAAATACTCTAGATCTCTAATAAATACGAAACGAATACATTGAGCACAGGTCGGTCAGATGTTTACATAATCAGGCAGCAAAAGAGAGTAGCAAAAAATATCCCAACATCTCCAATTCAATGACGACGCACAGAAGAAACAACAGCGGAGACTAACCGGCTCTAACAGTACTCAATTGAAGGAAGCGGGTGCTGAGCACGAAGAGGGTTCACCAAGCTTGCTTGCCGCTGTAGGTGCATGGCTATAATAACTTTAACCTAGAAAATAACAAGTTTTTCATCCCCCCTCACCCAATTTCATATGTAGAGATCCTCGGATCAGCTTCATTGTTTTCTTGTTTCCACAGCTCTAGTTAGGGGCTGTTTGAGACCATAGCTTGAGACGACCGAAGGTACCCCACCGGAGGGAGGAGGCAGGTTGGGGAACTGGCGGAAATTGTGATGGCGCGTTCAAATGGAACGTGCTCTTTCATCCACAAAACCTCCGGACAAGGCTCCTATGCTTCTCAAACTGGGGCTCATTGTTCTAATCAAAAAGGACAAGAAAAGAAGGAAAAGGGGGAAGGCGACCTCTATGTGGGACTTCGTAAGACTCCTTTGCCAGACCTAGCTTTTCCGAGGATGTGAGCAGGGGAGGGGAATTTACCACCTTTGGGATTCCTCTGCTAGAGAAATCCAAAAACATTTCTAAGTTTCTGTGATGAATAGTGGGTCCTTGCTATTCATGGCGGTTAAAAACGATAACCCGGGCGCAGATCTCAGATCTCGACAAGCAAATTTCATGCAGATTTGAGGGCGGGGGTCCCGTACAGGCTTTACCGTAGAAGAGGAGTGTGGTCGACCAGCAGAAAGCTGAAAAATAAGTTCTGTGAAACACTCTCAAGAGGTACAGCCGAAATTCTTCAGAAAGGAGAACAACAATTACCTTACATTTCAACGAGGGGGAGCGAAGCCATCCAATATTAGAGTAGTCAAACATAAACAAAAGTCGAAGCATGTCGAAGAACGAAGACAGCAGAACCACGAGTAGATAATAAGCAGATAGACGAAATGCATGCTGACGCAGCAAATTGGTGAAGCATGTCGCCGAAGCAGGACGATGCCTCTTCAACACCCAAAAACAAAAGAGGAAATAAACATGTTATTCTATGGTCTTAGCGGGGATTCAGAAAATCTTTAAATTTATCGCATTAACAAAAGCAAAGCATGAAAAGGATTCAGACAGAACTAAATGAACCTTGTTTTAATCCGAGAGGCACCCATTTTAAAAACACTAATCCACATGAGCTCGAGAATTTCTACGAAAAGGCGGAGACATGCCGATTTAATTTCAACTCCAGATTCAGCGCTCCCCAGCATCAGCATCATTCCTGAAATATCATCATAAAATTATTTTCCAGTGCACAGTTCATCTTTTAAGAGGTTAGATGGAGGGAGCAGATGTGCATCTACCCATTGACATAAGCTGGCGATTTGCTGTAGCTCCGATCACGAGGAACTGGCGACCTGCTGTAGCTGCGCTTTTGAGGAGGAGATCTGCTGTAGCTTCGTGCACGAGGAGCCGGTGATCTGCTGTAACTTCGCCGCCTAGGAGACCTTTCCCGAGGACTGGGGCTCCTGTGAATATTTTTCATACAAAACCCCAAGGGCATGTTTAACCAGTCCAACTGAGTCTAAACAAAAATTCCAAATATATATACATATAAATATAGTCCATTGCCAGGGATCTCCTCTGAGCATAATTACAAGTTTACAACATCCTACCCTCTACAGTTTGAAACCACAAAAATCTCCTTTACGAGTTTCCAGCTTCAAGACAACACCTCCCAGTTAACACACATTATAAATGCATCGTAGAAATTAACTGTACTTAATTAACAGTGTTAAATAGGAGAGGAGGTTTTTGAGAAGAGATCCATGCAATTATGCAAAACCAAGGGGAGGTACTTGTAATTAGCTCTCTCTCTCTCTCTCTCTCTCTCTCTCTGTATATATATATATATATATATATATATATATATATATATATATATATATATATATATATATATATATATATATATATATATATATATACTAGCATCTTCGAACGGGCTTCGCCCGCTTGACCCCCGGCGGGCTTCGCCCGCCCCCCGGCGGGCCTCGGCGAACTGGAATTAAAATATTATTTTTAAAATTAAATAATTTAATAAGTAATTATTATTTTATAATTAAATTATTATTTATTATAATTTAATAAAGAATTATAAAAAAATGAAAAAACTCCCCAAATCCCCCCGCTTCTCCAGAAATCCCGATACCCGGAGTCGAAATCCCGTGCGTTCACGGTGTCGCCCCGCAGCCGGCGGCGGAGCCGCCGCCGGCCTGCCCGGCCCCCACCGGCGGGTTCGCCGGCCTCCGGCGGACCCGCCGGGGGTTGTCCGGCGGCGAGCGGGCAGGGCCACCGCCGGCGGTGGCCCTGCCCGTGAGCTCCAAAACTGGAGCTCACGGGCAGGGCCACCGCCGGCGGTGGCCCTGCCCGCTCGCCGCCGGACAACCCCGGCGGCTCCGCCGCCGGCTGCGGGGCGACACCGTGAACGCACGGGATTCCGACTCCGGGTATCGGGATTTCTGGGAGAATGAACAGTGCTGAAGTTTGAGGAAAAGCTATAGGCAGACCTCCTGCTTTGAATCCAACGGCCCGTATTTAATGGAGTTTGATCGGACGGTCCAGATGAGATTCATGGTGTGATCCAAATATGCATATTGTATTATATAATAAAGATATATAACAACTTCTGCTCACATCTTTCAAGCCCAACGTGACTAACGATTTAAAACAGTAAAGAAAAGTCATTTAGCTCCATTTTAAAGTTAAAATAGCATTCTGTTATCTGAAATAGTAAAATAACATATAATGGGACCTTTGCCGATAAGTACTTTCTTAATTACCTTTTTCCATAACTTGGACTTCGACGATATCTGGGAGGACTTCTGCTACGTCGACGCCCAGTGCCTAGTCCACCAGGGCCAATGCGTAGGCGGCACTCACGTGCAAAATGGCCCGGCTCACCACACTCGTAACACTTCAAATCAGAACTTCCGCCTCGATCACGACCTCGCCCACCTGATCTACCGCCACCGCCACCGCCACCGCCGCCTCCACCTCCTCCTCCACCCTTGGAGTTGTGAGACAACTCAACTCTCCATCCATTTTTACCTGAAAAAAAAACAAAGCAGGTACAAAATTCTCAAAGTAAACAAGGAAGAAATTTGTTTCAAACCTCATGTTCTAGAAAGAAAAAATTCTCAAGCCCGGAATATTCAAAACATGGTAATCCCTAGTTTTCCCATTCTAGCGTGCGTCATAGATTTCCTGGTCACTTATTCCAAGTTCAGATACACCACAGATTTTTGATGCATCAATCTGTCGCACGGAGAGATGAGGCGTACGGTATAGAAAAGGGTTCTACATCAATCTGTTCGGCTTAAAAAAAACTAAACTCCAAATTGTTCATCAGGTAAATCTAGGAAAAAAATATACTAGCAATTTTCTGTGGATACTAATTGACTATATGAATTTTAAACAACGATAATATTCAAACATAATACAATCCACATTTTATTAAGTTCTTAAAGTTTACCAGATGATCTCCATAATCGCAAAATGGGCATTCTGCTTTATTTCATAAAAGCCCGATATATATTTTTGCAGTAAAAATACTTAGTTATATATCCAGTTAATTGTCTGAGAGTTAAACGACTTGGGAATAAATTAGCTTATATCTTCTAAGAAAAAAACCAAATATCCAGTTAATTGTCTGAAACGGGGTGACAGAATTGGAATTGGTTGTGCAATTCAAATGAAAATGGAGATTCAAATTTAATCCCAAAGCCATAATTCCATCCAAAAGAATGGACCCTAAAGGTAATCCATCATATTAAGAATGAAGATTTCCTAAAAGACTAGATCCCCGACAAATTTCAGACATACAATTTTGTTTAATCTAAAAAAAACTATGTTGAATTTGTCTAGCAGCATAATAGCCTAATCAAATTTCAATTAGATTGTCTTGAATATTGTGCTCATTAACATACCCTAAGATTATATCCTACTGGTGTCAAAGAAATTAATGCAACTTCAGTATCTGATTAGGAAGCATAATGCATAACGTCATAAGGTCAAAGGTTTCCTAATGCAAGACTAGGGTGAATGTATACAGCCAAAAAATAATTAAATAACTATTAATAGACCAACTATTTGTATTTGACATTAAAAACTGAAGATTTTTTTTTCAAATCACAATTTATATTAATCAGATCTATTCAATAAATAAAAAATAAGTATGTTATCTAAGGTGCGGATAGTTAACACAAAGAAAAGAGCGAAAATTAGGCATGCATAGATACTGTATGGAATGCTATAATGTAGTAAGGGTGGTTGCAATTGAGACCTGGAAAAATCCTCATGGAATAAATAGCAAAATAACTAATTCTGAGGTGGAATTATTTATGCCCGCTTAAAAAGTTAAAAAAGCACATCAATTAGGAGGGAAGTAGTGCATTGTGTAAAATATTGCAGTAAATCTTGTATATCCTTCTTGAATTTTAAATTACATGTATGAGTACAAATATACAGGGAGAGGGAAGAGCGAGTAATCTCTTTTTCAAGATGTGGGACTATTACATGAGGAAGAAGAGGGCCTATAATGGGCCGCTAAATGGGCATTTACAAGATTGTTTTCTAACACTTCCCCGCAAGCTGGAGCGTACAAGTCGTAGGCGCCATGCTTGGATAAGAACTGATAGTATAACAGTCGAGAGAAGGCTTTAGTTAAGATGTCAGCAACTTGTCCTGTAGAGGGAACATGCTCCAATTCTATTTTTTTTATTAAACTTTCTCTCGAATGAAGTGACAATCAACTTCAATATGCTTTGTTCGTTCATGGAATACGAGATTCTTGGCAATATGTATCCCTGCTTGACTGTCACAAAATAAGGTCGCCGGGAATGAGAGTTAGAGTCTCAAATCATTAAGAAGACTTTCAGGCCAGGTTAACTCAGATACAACAGCAGCCATAGCCCGGTACTCGATCTCAGCAGACGAGCAAGCAACAACATTTTGTTTCATGCTACGCCAGGTAATACCACCGAAGTATGTACAAAAATCAGTTGTGGAACGCCTATCATCAAGAGAACCTGCGTAGTCAACATTAGAATACACAATAGTAGATAGAGGTAGATGGTTTCTAAACGAATTCTTGTCCCAGAGCAGTCTTTAAATATCTGAGAATACGCCCAACAACTTGGAGATGAGATATTTGAGAAGCATGCATAAAACGACTCACAACCCCCACAACAAATGAGATATCAGGTCGAGTAACCGTAAGATAAATCAGCTTCCCCACCAAGCGTCGATAGTATTTTGAATATGTAAGAAGGGGGTCGGAATCAGAACCATGTGCAGAAAGCTTGTAATTTACGTCCATAGGGGTGTCTGCGGGTTTGCAACATGAGTAGCCAACATCTTGAAGGAGGTCAATACAATACTTTTGTTGGGATAAGACGAGACCATCAGGTCGTCTTGCGACCTCAAGCCCAAAGAAGTATCGAAGATTTCTCAGGTCTTTTCTCTGTAATGCTGAGTTCAATTGTTGCTTGATTTGTTGTATCTTTGTACAGTCGTTGCCAGTAATTAGGATATCATCAACATACACAAGGAGAATCACAGTGCATGTTGGCTGATGACAGGTGAAGAGGGAGGAGTCAACTGAGGATTGTGTAAAACGGACATCATAATCCATCATACTGAATTTTTCAAACCAAACACGCAGGGACTGTTTGAGATCATATATAGACTTCCGGAGATGACATACAAGAGACTCTTTCATGGTCTCAAACCCGGGAGGCTGGTGCATATAGAGATTGTCATTGAGAAAGGCGTTTTTAATATCCAACTGATGGAGGAGCCAAGGGCGATGGACAGTTAAGGAGATCAGGACCCAAACGGTATTCAACTTCGCAATCAGAGAGAAAGTTTCTAGAGGGTGATGATGGATCAACGGGCCGCGGGATGTCATCGGTAGAAAGGAGCTATAGGGAAGCATTCTTGGACTTACGACAAGTATAGACACAAAGAGGTGGTGGAGGTGGTGGAAGTGGTGGAGGCGGAGTCGTGACCGGGATGGCAGGACGAGTGAGAGTAGAAGGTGGAGACGGGATGAGAGGAAAGGAGTGGAATGGTTGATCCTCAAGAAAGGTTACATCAGCCGAAACAATCAGCTTGTCGTCGGAAGGAGAATAACATACATAATTTTTCTGAGTGCGGGAGTAGCCAACGAACATACATTTTGTGGCGTGAGCAGCGAGCTTGTAAGTAGACGGACCAAGAAAGTGAACATAACATACACATCCAAAGACACAGGGTGGGAGAGAGAGAGGCTCTTTGAAAGGAAAGAGGAGACTAAATGGAGAGACGAAGTCGAGAACGGAAGAAGGCATGCAGTTAATGAGATGACAGGCAGTAGAAACTGCAAAATTCCAGTATTTTGTGGGCACCTGCATTTGAAACATTGATGAACGGGCGACATCAAAGAGGCGGCAATTCTTGCGCTCGGCCACACTATTTTGTTTGGGGGTATAAGCACGCGAGATTTGATGTATGATGTCAAACTCGGTGCATAAATTTGAGCATGTGTGACCGGTATATTCGCGAGCATTATCGATGCGAATGATTTTTAACGTAGTGGATGTTGAGAACCAAGGTCCATCGAGATTGGGTGTGTGTGGGGCCGCATATTTGGGCTTCCCCATCGCGTTCCAGGTCTGGGTGTTGACCCCGGTGGGCCCCCGTGTGGCGGAATATCCCCGCCATCCCGTGGATGGATTAGTCTCACATTGCCTGCAGTGGGTGGTCCTTGGTGTTTATGTACCCCCGTCCCCCCTTACCATAACCTCGGGGTTTTGGGAAGATGTGTGGTGACGGGTGGTTTCAACAGTGGAGAACTGCGTGCGCGTCTCCGTAAGAAAAGTACGAAAAACTGATGTTAGTTCAGTACGGTCATGAAGTAGATATAACCAGGTGAGACGTGAGTAATCATCAATAAAGGTGACAAAATATCGATATCCAAAAACACTAGGGACTTTATAGGATCCCCAGACATCAGAATGAACTAAAGAGAAGCACTCTGAGTACATGTAGGGGGAAAGAAGTACGATGTTTGTCATAGATATAGGATTCACAAGTAAACTCTCGCAATAAAACATCAGGAAGATCCTTTTTGAGAATCGGGAGGGGTGCATGCCAAAGGAGGCAAAGCCAATCAACGGTGGAGACTGCAGAGAGAATGATGGGTGGAATGTCCGAGAGAAACAGCTCATTCGACAACCGCCATTTACCAATGGTACTCCACGTGCGGTGATCCAGAATAGACAGAGATTTTTGTCTATTCTATTTATTTTAAACCGTGAGCCATAAATTTTAGTTTTTACCTCGACTTTTTAGTTCTAACAGACGATGCTCTGTGCGAAAAACCCTAAAGGCGATTTTGTGGAAGTTTCTTCTCTCCGTTGCTTCGATTTGACGATTCTTCTTTGACATATCTCATTAAGGTATATTATTTCTTCATTTTATCAGTATTAAGCTTTTTGGTATATTATTTCTTCATTTAGATGATAGTGTGTAACTATTATTTCATTTAGGTGAAAGTGTGTAACTGTCATTTTCTCATTTTCTCAGTTTTTACCCTAAACCCTAGATTATTTCATATTGCTTATATGAAAGTATGTAACCCATTTTCCTGTAACTATCATTTAATCACCAAGTGGAAAGTTTCAAGGTTAATTGCTTATGTGAAAGTATGTAAATGTTATTTCATATTTTCCAAGTACTTCTATAGTTCTATATTAGCATTTAGCACTAACATATATATTTATATGTGTGATTGTGTGATAGTACCTCAATACCATTTGTTTTTAGGGTTTTCTTATTACAGGAAAATGTCTGATAAATGATCTTCATTAGAGTCAACAAGAGGCATTACTAAAATGAATGAATTGAATAAGCATGGTAAAGAGAGGAAGAAGCTTATTATTTCTGTGAGTGGCGATGGTCGCATTATTCCAGGGCCTGAAACATAAATTGATGAGTTTTAAGGGTTCTCTTGTGAGATATCATGTGACAATTGCATATGCTAGATGGAAGGAAGTTTATAAACAACTTAAAGATCAATTACGGGAAGAATTAAATGTACATAACTTTGTTATTAGTGATTACATAAATTTATTTTTTAGTTAATTATTAATTAATATTTTCTATTATTTTCATATTTATTTTAATAATCTTAATGGTCATCGCAATGCATTATTGAAAAACATGGGTGAAAGTTGGAGATTTTGAAAATCCAAAATTTGTCACTTATGTAAAAGATGTTGAGTTTGATCATCGATACAATGTACTTATCAAGTATAACTTTATTACTTCTGAAGATTGGAGAGTTTTTGTCGATCATCGCACCACTCAGAAATATATGGTTGTGTTTTTAACTTTTTATTAAATTCAATGTTTTACATCATTTATTAACTTTGTAAGCAATCTAAGTATTAACAAATATTTATATGTGGGAGAAAAATAAAGTTAGTACAAAAAAAGCAAAAACACAGAAAACTTTTCATACTACTTCTACAATGAGTTATTCTGGATTAGAAAAAAAGATGATATTAGTTCTCTCTCGTATTTTTTATTTTAAAAATTGATTTTTCTCAATAATTTAAATAATTTATTTTCATTTTATTGTTAAAGTTGAACAAAGTGCAACTGCACCAATTTTCACGTGTGGACTTATGGAAAGCTGGTTACAAAAGAAAGACTAGTAAATACATTAATAAAGATGCGGCTGATTTGGCACCTAAAATTGTAAGTGAAATATATCATTCATCATTTGTAAATTATAAATAGTAATATTGTTTGTGAAATATAATCTTTTATCTAAAATTCTGCATTAATATTTATTGTTTTTGTTAGGGATGAGTTGTCGAGTCAAGAGTCCCAGAGTGCTAAAACAGTGTCACAGGGAAGAGATGACATCCTTGCATCTGTTTTAGGCAAAGAACATTCGGGAAGGGTTAGAGTTGGTGACAAGTTTTCCACCATTAAAAATTTTTCAAGGATGATAGACGGAGCGAGAAGAGAACAGTAGCTTGTATTGAAGATGTGGAAGCTATAATCCAAGAAAGATTGAGGCAGCAACAAAAATATGGAGACAACAACAACAAGAATTATGAAGCCAACAACAAGCGCATCAAACCTATATGAGCCAACAACAAACGCATTAAGCAAACCAAGGGTTTTAAAGTTGAAGCTAGGAAACTATAGCATATATGAGTACATGTATTGTATTTTTTTTAATATTAAAATTTTGAAATTAAAATGTTTAACATTTGTTTATTTTTTTAGTGCCTAAAACAACCAGATAATATTCAATGTGAGTATTATATCATGTGATACATGATTGACATAGTTGATGCTCTTAGAGTATGCAATGTCATCAGATAAATTAAGTGCATATAGATTGATAAATGATAATAATTATGTTGAACTTATGAGGATAAGAGAAAATAGTATAGTGAAGGTAACATGAATAAAACGTATGCAAAAGACTAACAAAAAGAACAACACTTCATGTAGGACTCGGTCAAAAAGGAGATTCTTAAACCAACCACAAGTTATTGAATATGGATGCTAATAATGATGATAGTTTAACTGAAAACATTCAGGAATACTAAAAACATGAACAAAATTAAATTAGCTAGAGAAACTAAACTGATCATTTCTTCAATAAAAAAAACAAATTTTCAATAGAAACCATAATATTTGGTCAAACTTATGAGGGTAGAAGTTTGACAAATTGCAAAATTCTTCTCTAAATATTGGCTAATTTTAGACCCCCGTTTTTTTTTTTTTGGAGAGTTTAAGCCCCATGGGGCGGTATAAAATGACATGAGTGATCCACAGGTATTTGACAGCTTCTTTTTGAGAACTTTTATTCCAAAAATTTCATTTTTAAAGTATGACTAGCAGGGTGTTTTCAAGTGCAAACATT